>JBBPTW010000085.1:0-36712 GCA_038094575.1 Phylloporus cf. nigrescens | reverse complement strand
AGGACTTCTCGTAGCAACACCTTCTCACCCTACCAACCTTACCAAGGAACCCCTGGGACGAGTCTAACTCGCACCCAACCCTTTTAACATCACCCAACTTTCTATTATTCTTATAACAAGCAAAATAGTCAGGCGACCCAGTGAACAAGGAAAGCAAACAGTGATCCCATAAGTGTACATTGGCTTGATTATAGCATACCGAACCCACAAAAGAAAGTTCACAGCAAGTACAGTATGATAAATGAGACATCAAAGCATTCTTTATCCAGATACAGAAGTTCTTGGGTGTCTCGAAGCACTCTGGATATTTGTTGGGATGGTATAATGGAGTAAGATAGTTGTAAGAGAGAAGATTATCATGAGGAGAGCATTTAGTGTTATCCGGTACAAGCACCTGCATGCACGGGAGCTTCTTTATGAACCTAACACAAGCATGAGCACAGGGGTGGAGAATATAAAAAAGACATTCCGAAACTTACATTGAAAGTCACAGGCCTTAAGCCAGGACACACTGAGGAGTAAAGGAAGACAACGAACAACAAAAAATTTATATATACCTACCATCGCAGTGGGAAGGTCCCACAGATCGCTTTGTAGAAAATGTTCCGTTCCTGCACACACAAAAACCCTCTCCCACTCGTGGGAGTCGGGAATCGTCGTCTTTTCCAAAACGTGGTGCCCTTATTGCAGACAGACAAAAGAGTATTTCAATATCAATCATTCTGATGAAGCTGTCGAGATTGTTGAGTACGCGGACCTTTCTTCTCTTTTTGTGGTGGCTAGCTGATGGCTGGTCGTTGGGAATAGGTTAGATTTGCGAGACGACGGAGATATCATTCAAGACTATCTGAAAACCAAGACTGGAGCACGTTTAGTGCCTCGGACCTTCATCAGTCAGTTTTCGTTTTTTCTTTGTCATCTCCCTGCTAATCGGTTGGGCATTTCAGGTGGTGAAAGCATCGGCGGCAACAATGATTTGCGAGGCAAGCCGAGGGGCGAAGTCAATGCGCTGATCGCAAAGCATAGTTAGCTTTCTTGTTTTATAACGAGTCGTGTTCCCATCGTATACCTCAGATGTACCCTGTGTACGACTGTAGAAGAAATGATGTATATACGGATGGAAAGAATCAATGAAGATATATAATCCAAACCACCATATGGCCCAACATGCTTTGTGACTCACTAGCAAATACTTTGTCCAGGAACACCGACTGGATAGCTCTGCTGAGGCACCGAATTAAACTTTCTTCCTCTCGGGGCATTGCAGACTTTATGGCAAGGGCCTGGATTTGGCTTTTGTTTGTGTGCCACTGCACATGGACTTCATCTGAGCCCACAAGTGTCAGACCTGGCAATGATTTGAGCATCCAACGGGACGACTGGTGACCCTTGACCGCTTGACAGAGTGCAGATGTATCTCTGAGAAATAGACAGATAGACAGATAACAACGCCTGAGCCAGGAATGACGGACCCAATCCCAAACCTGAGCCCTCCAAAAAGCATTATCGCGTATCTGAACAGCTCCGCCCCTCACCACCCTTTCATGCGCATCAAAGCACGAACAAACATGGAGTCCGAGGACATTGACCCTTTTCCCTCATATCCCTGAGTGTCTTGACATGCTGGCGCATTATTATGGTCATGTTCATCATACTTGGGTCCAGTCCAGAGCATTGTGGTGCGTCCATGATCAATAGCGTTGGCCAACATCACCAAATGGGGGATGCGGCGCGCAGCCTCATACGGGTGGGAACACCCGACACCGACACGTTGAAGTTGACGATAGAACACATAACCCCATGGGGTGACCTTGGCATCCCTTATCGATGAAATGGGCATATCACCCAAGGCCACGTGTGCATAGCAAATGCAAAACGTTTCGAGGATGGCTTCCACAAGGTCAAACCTTGTTCCCCAGGGCCCTAGGACAGCACTTGAGCGTGACAGTTAATTAAAATTGCCTATTTTACCCCGATTTTCACACTGGAGATTTCTGTGCGGTGCCAGACGAATTTTATGTGAGATAGATCAGCGTTGGGGGCTTTACCCCAGATGATGTGATTTCTGAGGGAATGACGACTCATCGGGTCAGAAGCATGTCAATGCATGCACAACAGAGATGGGCTGCGGAGGACCACTGGAAAAAAATAGACAATAGTGATAAGCTTGGTTAGAGCGCTTGCTGGAACAGAACGGCACTCTCCAGACAGTGACCAGAGTTACCAGTGATGTGGAGGGAAACGATTCAAAGAGCACATACAGATTTGGGACTTTTCCGCCTGCAATTTGGTGCCTCGATTAATGCCACTGTCATGATGCTGGAATACTATATTGGGGATGTCAATCCAGAACATCGCCTAACTCGGCATGCAAAACGTGTCTGGCAATGACAAGGGACATTGGCATAATTATCTCCGCTTGAAGTCCACGCTTCGGGCGGCTCTGGTGGTGAGTAACGAAATGAATCCCAATTGCAATCACACCTACGAAGGCAACCCTAGTGTCATGCGCTATGAGAAGTGAGAAGCAAGATCACAGAAGAAGGTGGGAAGCATAGGGAAATGGAAATGTGGGGAAAGATGAGACCAAGATTTCGGAAGAGGTCATGAGGCGGTGGAAAGACGAAGAGTGACGGCCATCAATGTCAAGCGGAAATGACAGCCAAGGATACCACAAAAGCAAACGATTCTTACTAAGTAGGGAAAACCAAGAGCTCAAACATGAACTCACAAGTTGGATGATCCTGATGGCAAGAAAATATATATCAACATTACCTTTTGCTCTTCAGGTATTGATGAGAGTACGTCAGGCAATCCGGTATTATTAGTCTATGGTGCTGTGGGAGAGGGGGTTCCGAAACCGCTAGGACCACTGTACTGGCCCTGAACTTGTGCCAAGTATGGTATCTGGTTTGGTAGTTGAGGGGTGTGACCATGTCCATTGTAGTGAGGGGGTATATGAGTAGGCGTACAATATTGAGATAGATGTAGGGGTACAGCGGAAACTGGTGGCAGCTGAGCAGGTGGTTGGGTAGGAAGTGGTGCTGCTGGTGGCATGTTGGTGGAGTATGTAGTGGGCGTTTTCTGCAAGCCAATCCATTAGATGCACACAACGTCGGGTCAAATCCCAGTGATGAATGATATATAACGTCGTAAGATGACATCTATTGTATGAAGGGAACGTACTTGTAGGACTTGCATGTCTATGGCGTTCATCTTAATCATGAGCATCACCAACGCATATGCTATCTGGGGTGTCGAAGTGAGTATGGACTGCGCCTGCTGTGGCGTCGTTTTCTGTTGCACAAATGCGCCAAAGAACACTAATCAGATCATTGAATGAAGCTAGACCCACCTTGAGCTCGAGCATGAGCTCTATCACTGGTTGTTCTTCCTGTGTGGATGACAAGATCCTGCCAAGAGGTATGGCTCACTAAGCGACCTTGACTTTTTGAAGTAGAACTTCTTGTTGGCACCAATGTCACGCTATTTCAAGGATCGCAAACTTAATTATCAAACAGATTCATGGCATTTCATCTCAGGTGCAAGGAATGTAGGTGACGAGTGGTCATGCAACTGTCTGCCTTCTGAAAAGTGAAGATACATCCTTCTCTCTTCTGATGTACGTGTGGCCACCGAGTCCCTGTTCCGCAGTCCAGGGTCAAAGTTCTCTGGTAGTCGATGTGAACAGGAACCCCTACTTCCTGTCATGGATATTGTATTGTCTTTGCTTTGCGTGACTTGGAATCTCATCCTTTCAGGTAACCTGTCATCTGAGCTTCTAGACCGGGCCACGATATTGGGATATTCGGCCGCATCTATCACACTGGGAAATGGGCCTTTTCCACCACTGGTACACCACATTGCCTTGCTCGGTTTAGCAAACCTGCAGTTACAGGCGCGTCCCTCGATTGCATCTCAATTGTTGTCGTCGCTGGGAATGCAGGGATGTGAACGGCTAGTTCCTACATCATGCCTTGTCTTTTCGCTCAGTTCTTGTTCGTCTCCTCGAAAGATGCTCAGCGTATATCCCTTTCTAAATCCGTTTATCCAAAAAAGCCACACTGATCAGTTGGTTGATCCTGGATACATCGTGATCGAATGTATTGCCCAACTACTCCCCCAGAATGTATCCTTGCACTGAAGCGTTCCACCCATAGGTTATGTTCTTCCATCATGGCCGAGTAACCACATCAACCATACTTGCCAGACACGTTTGTACATCCAGGGTGCATGCTGGAACAATGAGGATCACCAATTGACTTTTCAGAACAGTCCTGACGTCCTCTCATTTCCCTCTTCTACCCATGTGGCGTGACGCCCTTCGTCCCATGGTCTGCATCATGGTTCTCCCTGCAGTTTTCCCACCCAGTGCTTGGTTCGTGACACAAAGGAGAAATGGGGCTTCTTCATGTTGAAGGGACCTCATAAACCCCTTCTGGCAGCTCGGCTAATTTTGCTCCCGGCTGGTGATGACGAACAAGATCTCCACCTCGAGGCGTTACGTGACCATCTTTTATATTTCTATGCACGCTGCGAGATCCGAAACGTCTTTTAGGCCATACTGCCACAGTCATGGTGTTTCTATATTGGATGCACATGCCACCAGGTTCATATCAACACTGTACACACTTGTCACAAGCGGAAGAAAAAAATAAATAAATGAATACATGCGACGTTACAACACAACATGATGCAAGTAGGTCCGAGTCCACAGCCCAGTCATTACGACCCGTGACAGACGATCGTCCACAACCAAATTGTACATGCCCGGACCACGCCCTCGCCTCGAGGGCCGCTATCCCTTCCTTGACAACAACGTCACGCCCGCGAACCACGTGGGGCGCACGATCTCCATCATACGATACAATCACGGATCCCAACTACATCACCAACCAAATTTCAGTCAACAACACCAAGCAAGGACGGGCAGAATGCGACGCCCATGCATTATGGGCACTGCAACGGTTCAAACGTTTACTGTGCATTTGTGACAGATGCATGGCGGACTGCACGTACGTGTATGGGTGGCTCATCTGATGACTCTGATAGCACCCTCGTCCTACCTATCACCCGTTTCCCATCGCCTCGTTGCCAGAAAAAAAAAGGTTGGCCACGACACCCATGAATGAGATGAAGATGGCCGTCATGACATCAACACGCGACACGTGAGGGACAAGTGCAGCACCGCACTCACCAAGCCGACTCTTTTGTCGATCCGTACATGTGTGAGTGAGTGTAATACAGTTGCACTCAATGTCCAGGACGCCTCGAGGCGGTTGGTGTTAGATCCCTTGGGTGGATCAAAGTCACGTGGCTGGTATACCCGGACGAAACAGTAGCCCAAGCGCGCACGGGAGATGAGATAGCCAGAGAGAGATCTGCTTACTGCTAGTGTGCGAGCCCGTGGGCCCCTGTCAAAAATGGGTCCAGACTCTAGATCGGTCATCAACACCACACTTGACTATTTGGAAACATTTGTCGTGATCTCAACCAGGTTCTGAGGAGACAGGATCTCCAGTGCATGACCGAAAAAAAAAACCCTCCACCGTGTGTGATGACAGTGTTCCGACCAACGTTCTGCCTCATGTGCCTTCCTTCCCCGCCCTATGGCAGGCTCAGTTCTCAACACATGGTCCATTTTACTTTTGCATCCTCGATGCACAAGCGAGTGGCAGCCTCGCAACAGACAGCTTCACGTTGCTCCCATTTCGCCTGAATGAATTGCACATCCCCTGCCATCACTCCATCATGCGGACTGTTCCAACTAAAATGGGTACTTTACACCTTATCACACTGTCATTGCATCGCCTTACGGCAAACTACAATCTCCGATGACATCAAATAAACCTTTGAAAAATGTGACCAAGAGTAAAGAAACGATGCGCCACCATTGCATTTACAACATCCAAGAACACTCATAGATAGGTATGAATCCCCGAACCTGGAGAGCGAAGACGAAATCCTAATGCCAGTGGATACGATCTTGGTTCTTATCTGCTGACCCTAAACATCGGAACGTGCTAGCCTGGCGGCGATATCGGTGAGAGTAAGTAAAAGTCCAAATTTGGGAGTGGGCCAAGGGTCGATCAGAGCCTAGATGGGTTTTTCCAAGTCGGCTGACATTTCTGCCCAAAAAAAAACAAATGAAGCAACCATCGGATGTGACCAAAAAGAAAAAGAGACGTGACAGTCAGGCTAATGACAAGCCTCTGTGAATAGATAGATCATATCTCCACGAACACAGCAAGACCCTCCTGGAAGAAAGGGAATGAGTTAGAATTGAAATTGTCAGGGGAAGAGAAGTAAGCCATGTTTAACATGGCTTGAATTATCTTGTGTGCCTTGTAAGGGATGTGCCATTGCACAGCATTAATTAAGCACAACACTGGGAGGAGCGAGATCAAACAAGGGAATCGAAGATGGGACTTGCCTTGACATTTTCCCCATCATACACCCACTTACTCACAGCGCTTGGGGCATGAGTCTGAACCACCTCCCCAAAGTGGTGCTTCTGTGCAAAAATATGTCCCTCTTTGGAACTCTGCATGGCATCCGGTGAATTCGAGATGATTTGACATGTAATGCCGAGGGAAGTCGATAAAACATCTGCCTTTTCAACAACAGTGTTTATGCTGTGCACAAAAGAATGAATGTGAGCTATGATTATTAAGAAAGAAGCTTGTGTTGCATATGAAAGCATTATGACATAGTGATGGTGTGTGAATGCAAGACTCACAATCGAAACTTATCCCTGGCTTGGACAGCGCTGATGGGATTTCCCAAAAGTAGCATCTCAGAAGCGAGCTAGTTGTCAAACGGCGTTTTCCCTCTTAGTATGCATGTGGAGACCCAGAGCGGGGTGGTTACCCTTGAATATGCATCATACCTGGTGGCCGTCCATCTTTGCTAATCTAGAAATTACGACGAAATGAATGTGTCGTCGTCGGTGCCTATCCGTTCTACTGATACACAAGAACTAAATCGGTGACAGAAGGCGGATGAGAGGGTTGAACCCGTGTGGTACTATCGGCATCTAGTGCCGCGTTGTGAAAAAACAAAGAGACCAGACCTTCCCGAGACGAACAAAGAATGGGGACGCTTATCACCTTGCGAGGCCACTACACCACGCTTTACTTCCAGAAGCACGAACATAGCTTCTTCGCTTGCAACGACTATGTCATAGTTTAGCACCAATTCCATGCCACCACCGTAAGCTAATCCATTTACTGTAGTGATGATCAGTTTACACGAAGTGTACCGGCGAGAGATGGCCACAAATCCATGCAAGGACGAGGCCAAGGACTCTTGTTCGGTTACACGTCCCACCATCTGATCCTGGTGCCATCTGTGGAAAAAGTATGCAGAGAGAAGTATTTTTTATGAGAAGAATGGATGTGGGTAGGCTTGGTGGCGTTTTTTTTCTTTGATGTGGTCGACTCACACTTTTAGGTTGGCCCCTGGCCCAAAAAGCGTGACCTTGGCCGGTAATGATGGCAACCCTTGATTGCCCCATGTGAGCAGTATGAGAGACTGCGGTGGGCAGGGACATACCAGAGACGGGGTTCTTCGTCGAACCAGTGCAAGACCGCCATGAGATCGTTGGTGAGCTCGGGTGTGATAGCATTGAGGTGTTTGGGCTGATTCAACGTCAAGAGCAGGACATGTTCTTGAGGAAACGAGACCCTGAGCTCCGAATGAGGGGGGACTGCTAGAGATAGATCCGTGCTCGCGGTCATGTTGGAAGTGCTATCGCTGGATGCATGTCTACACCCCAAATAGGAAGCTTGTTTTCGGGTGGAGCAAGAGGGATACTGTGTGGGAAAGGAGCAACAAAAGGGGTCAAGACAACCCCTGTAGTATATGATGACTACATGAACTGGAAACGATTACCCAGGAGAGTACCCTTGAGCAGACAACAAGGAGGGGGGTGACAAACAGACACTGATCGTACAACTGTGGAATGTCCATGAATGAGGTGCTCTGCAACAGAAACCTCTTGACTAACGTGCGCATATGCATGTGAAGTATGGGTATGATGATACAGTGCAGAACAACACATGTGATCGACAATAAATTGAATGACAACATGGGTGAGGGGACATCTGCGGGAACGCGTGAGACACGAGAGAACATGGCATGGGCGGTAGAGACTCACGAGCAGTAGTGGAATAAATAGTGTGATATGGGAATGATGTAATGCTCAGCGGAAGGGGCAGCTGGGGAAATGAGCGCCATGCCAGCCACTGAGCTGGGGTGTGTTTGTGTTTGCAAAGGATGCTGGATTGTCATGACTGTGGTGCATCGAGACAGGGATAGATGTGGAGGAGGAAGAGACGCGAGCACAGGAGGTAGTGGAGGTGTGCATGTCTGAAGTGAGTTACTGAGATGTGGTGACAATGGTAAGGAAACCAGGGAGGATAAGGTCACTTCTATGTAAGTGTTTCCGAAGAGGCAACTGGCTGGGGGAGAAGTTCTGTTATCAGACTGTGGACAGAATGCCATGAAATTCTGACAGGGAGGAAAAAAAGCCAGGATGCGTGTTGTGGCGTTAGTGTGATGGTGGGTGAAAAGGCATCTGACCAAAACTGATGTATACCGAAAAAGGAAAGAGGGAAGAAGTGAGACCTTGGCAGTCAGATTGTTCAAAGGTGATCTGCAAACAAAACAGCCTCGAACTGTCTGCTCTAAATATTAATGCTGTCCAATAGGCTTTCAGCTATATTCGGCGCTGCAGTCACCGATTGTGCTAATCATACGGCAGCCGTTCGATTGTGCGAGCACCGCTTCAATCACATTCTAATCCTCTTCTGTTAGCATGAAGTCGAAGATGTGCCGGTTGTCGTAGATCTGTATGCAGCTTGGTCCTGAATTCATCGTCTCGAATCAAGTGCAGGTAATATAGCAAGAAACTCATGGCTTCTGATAGTTCTCCTTGATTGATACGAGACCCTTGCACAGAATGGCAGATGTATGTGAACGACACAACATGAAACTCCTAACATATGCATATGGCACACTGGTGGGTCTTCCATTAGCATGAAGTCGAAGACATGCCGGCACTGGTTGTCATCCATATGCTCAGAAACACCCAGCTGAGCATCTGGAGGGAAAAGGGCACCGGTCGGAATTAAGACCCCAGGCAGAAGAAGATCATGATGGCATTCATACCTATGATAACAGCACCCACGAACCAATGATCGAGAACCCATCATGTGGTGACATTGGTGATGCTCAATCTGCCGTGACGATTGCCCACATCACAAAGCACCGCCAACAAGGCCTGGAAGAGGTCCCAGAGTGTTAAGTTTGATTGCTCTGAGCTATTCCGGTGGTAGGTCCAAGGGTACTATCAATGGAGTTGGATGGAGTTGGCGAGGACTCTTGGTACAAGACTTATGTGTCGCACCCTTGTACTCGCGGTCCTCGTGGGTCAGAGGGTCGAAAGGATTAGAGTGAGTCAAGAGACTCAAGGATGGAGTAGAACAGAGGAAACTAAATTGATATTCAAACTAAAGAATATTCAGCTAAGATCACAGGAGTTATATACTACGGAGTTGCATCGGATTTGTAAGTAAGACGGAGCATAGCCGTAGAAATGGAGAGACTGAGTAAGACAGAATTCCGGATACTAGGAGTACCAGAGCTGTGCTCCATATCTGCAGTAAGGCAATGTGTGGAGGTATCTATGAAATGAGACTAGTACAAATAAAGATAAGATGTAAAGTAGAGAACAAGAATGAACATAAAAGGAAGTGTGAATACGTCCGAGGGTCAGAAGATTAGATAACAAAGAGATAAGTCCGGAGATATGACGGAGTTCAAAAGTGGAAGGGCGGAGTTGTACTTAGAAAAATATCGTGATGTGACAGTATCCCCCCCTTAGGCCTAAACCCCTGAAGGCCATTCTAGCTGAGGACAATGCGAAGTCCGAATTTGACCTGGAGTATAAAGTCCGACCATTTTTCGTGGTTGACTCTAAACACATCCTCACTATGTCCGACCTCTTCAATATTACCACCTGGGGCAACGCCCAACTCGCGGAGTGCGGGGACAACGACGACGTGCTCTGGGACGTGAAGGCCGCTGAGCAGAGGCGCCGCGCCAAGGCGAAGAAGGAGGAAGAGGCGCGTTGCAAAGCAAAGGAAGAAGAAGCCGCACGCAGGAAGGCTGAAGAGGAGGCACGTCGAAAAGCTGAGGGGGAGGTGCATCGGGAGGCCAAGGCACAAGCACGACGCGACACGGAAGCAGAGGAGCGATGGAGGACAGAGGAAGCAGAGGAGGCTGCAAGGAAGCAGATGAGTGACCATCGCACCGCACGGAACGAAGCTGACTCCGTAAAGACCGCGGAGGTCGCGGCTTTGCAGCAGGCGAAGGGGAAGGGGAAAGCGAGAGCGGAGGTGACGGAGGCGCAGTGCGTCCGATGTGAGCGCCGCAGATTCTCGTGCGAGCGGGGCACGGGTAAGTCCAAGTCGTGCCTCAAGTGCCAGGAGGCGAAGGCTAAGTGCGAGCGTCCCGGGGAGGAGAAGCCAGAGTGGAAGAGGAGAAAGAAGGAAGTGGTGGTAGTAGACGGCAAGGATGAGGAGGACGATGATGAGGGTCCGGAGAAGCTAAAATGGAAGCAGGGCTTGACGGAGGAGACGGGAAGGCCCAAGAAGAGGGCGAAGACCGAGAACGCCGAGGTGGGGCCGAGTTGACGCTCTGAGGGTGGTCCTGATCTGAGGGGCTACCTCCAGCAGATCACAGAGGCCATCCTCAATCTCCGACGCACCGGACAAGTCCGGAACGGCCACCTCCAGGAGCAGAACGAGCTCCTGGCTCGTCAAAACAAGATCTTGACACGCGTCATGCGTGTTTTGGAGAGGTCAGAGCAGTCAATGGAGGTGGCGGAGCTGGAAAAGGAGAAGAAGGAAAAGGAGAAAAAGGAGAAGGAAAAAGAAGGAGAGAAGGAGATGGAGAAGGAGCAGGAGAAAGACATAGCGATGAACGCGGAGGAGGACACAGAGGGAGAAGCAGAGGATAGCGTGGAGGGCTCATAAAGGTAGTTTGTAGTTTTGTTCCTGGCTGGAATAAAGTGGTATCAGAGCACATTAGTCGGAGTGAAACAGAGGTCGGAAGTAGTAGTCGAGCCTGAGATGGAACTCCTTGGCACGGGTAGAGCCATTACAACTGATTGATTGCCATGCGGAGTTACAACGGAGCTGGCTTATTCTAGTATCCTCCTCTCAAAGAAAGATAAGGATGTGGAAAAGGGAAGGAGTGGAGTTAGGAGGTAATGGTTGGGTGAAGGGGGTACCACATTGGATGATACCTCTGTAAAGTAGGTGGGATTGCAGTCATCAAGCCCATATAGGTGAGGTGGGGGGTGGTAATGCTGTAGGTGGTATCTATGGTAAAGGGAGAGGTGAAGAGGTAATCGATACCAGAGGGTTGGTATTCATAGTGTGAACATGGTGATGGGTAAGGAAGAGTTTGTTTGGGATGGTATGATACAAACATCCAGGCTATCCTCCCAGTGGCTAATGATTCTGGTAGTCTGCCCCACTACAATAGGTGGTGCTTGACTGGGGATGTATATGGCCACGAGTGTGTTGTGGTGAGGTGGAGATAGAGCCTCAAATCCTAGTGCATAGGCAGAAGTGGAGTTAACGAGGCGAGCATAGATGAATGTACCATTTTGATTGGAATGGTAGAAGCAAGTAGCTGGGGCTTGCATTGCTTTCAGTAGTGAGGAGAAGGAGTGGGGAAAGCAAACGTGGGGGTGTTGTATCCTTCTTTACCCGAGGTAAGGGTCTCATAGGGCCGATGGAGTTTTGGAACTCAGGGATTCAGGGTCATGGTTCCTGAGAGGTTTGATGAGTTCTGGTGTTAAGTCTGGTATCTCCGTTTTTTGTTTAAGGTCGGATTGGAGCGAGCTGAGTGGAAATGCAGACCAGGCTTGCCTAGGTATCGAGAGTGGAAGTCTGTAATGAGTTCTGAGGCGTGGTCAAGTTCCATGGCCAGTAACCAAGAGGTCTCTTCGTCAGTACCTTCATACTCGGACCAGCGGACTAGGTACAGGAGTTTACAACCCCAACGTCTGCGGTCAATCTTCGAATCTAGGACCTCTGCAATTTCGTATTTGAGTTCTCTCAACCTCTACCGGAGGTGGCAGAGGTTGAACTCAGTTCAGAATTGTGTTGGGGATGGCGGGTTCTAATTGTGATACATAGAAGACTGGATGTATGGATTTCATGGAGTCTGGAAGTCGGAGTGTGAAGGAGTGCATGCCTGCTTGAGCAATGATAGGATATGGCCCCAAGTTTTTTTCTGCAAGCTTCTTGGATGGGCGTGTAGAGCGGAAGTACTTGGCTTTGACGAAAACCTGGTCACTGACTTTAAGGTTTGGAGCCGGAGTTCGCTTAGCATCTGCGGGATGTTGGTATCGTTTTTGGGTGATAGTAATCTCCTCACAGAGGTGTTGGTGGAGGGTGTCGAGGTCTACGGAGTATTCTCGTGCTCAATCGGAGGTGAGGTCTCACTCTGGGTGCACAGTGATGTTTGGGTGGTAATCCTTGTTGGCGAAGAATGGAGAGACACCGGTGGTTGTGTTCGGAGCATTGTTGTAGGCGAACTCTGCTAGGGGCAGGAGTTCTGCCCAGTTGTCTTGTTGGTAGTTGCAGTAGATATGGAGGTACTGTTCCAATGTTTGGTTCATGCACTCTGTTTGACCATCTCCTTTTGGGTGATAACCGGAGGTGAAGTGGAGTCGGATATCTAAGGCTTTACCAAGTGAGCGGAAGAAATGAGAGACGAACTCCGAACCTCTATTGGAGGTGATGTGGGAGGGGACTCCATGCTTGGAAAAGACATGGGTGAGGAATAGTTTGGTGAGTTCTGGAGATGTGATCCTGTCGTTTGTTGGGATGAAGATGCATTGCTTTGAGAGTCTGTCAATGATGACTAGGATTGTGGTATGTCCGGAGGACTCGGGGAGTTGTTCTATGAAGTCCATGGAGATGGAGTTCCAGGGCTTCTCGGGAATGGGGAGCTGCTTTAAGAGTCCATAGGGCTTGTGCCTAGGGGCCTTCGCATGGGCACAGATTGTGCAGGAGGAGACATACTTCTTGATGAAATTGTGAATTCCTGGCCAGGTATATTCCCGACGGATTAGCTCTAGTGTACAGTTCTGTCTGAAGTGGCCGGAGACCGGATGATCATGCTTGTAACAGAGCACGTGGAGATGGAGGTCATTGTCATCCGGAACGTAGATACGGTTGTCTAGACATAGGAACCCTTTGGTATCAACAGACCAATGCAAGTCTTCGGAGGTGGAGAGGTGGGTAGAGGCAGCAGGGTCAGAGGTGATGGCGGAGAGGATGTCATTGTGGAGTGACTCGATGTCAAAGAGGAGGCCAGCACGAAGGACCGGAGTTGCGAGGCAGGTAGCTCTTAGGGATGCAGCGAGCTATTCCTAAGTGAAGACGGGGCGGAAATTGTGCAGGTTGATGTGAGCATAGTCCCTATCCCCTTCTTTGGGGTAGACGTCCCATCATCTAGTTAGGGCATCGGGCTTTGCGCCAAGGCGTCCGGGGTGGAAACGCACAACCATGTTGAATTGGGAGAGAAATTCTGACCATCAAGCTTGGCGACAAGTCAGGAGTTTGGTCGTGGCGAAGTACTCCAGGTTCTTGTGGTCCATCACAACGTCGACCAGGATCGCGGAGCCCTCTAGGTAGTGTCGCCAAGTACAGAATGCTTCGTGGATGGTGAGCAGCTCCTTGTCGTGGGTGTCGTAGTTGAGTTCCACTGCATGGAGCATCCGGGAGTAGAAAGCGACTGGCCGGATCTCTCTGTCTGGACAGCGGATCGAGAGAATGCCAGTGATGGCATAATCAGAGGCGTTGGTTTCTACAACCATCGGAGCATCGGGAATCCAGAGGGCGAGGACGGGAGCAGAGATGAACACATTTTTTAACTTCCGGAAGGCAGAGCGACAGTCGTCGGAGAAGTTCCACAGAGTGCCTTTGCAGGTAAGGCGGGTTAATGGAGTGACTATATCGGAGTAATTATAAACGAAACGGCGGTAGAAGTTTGCGAAGCCAAGGAAGGACTGCATGTCCTTGACCTTCTGAGGCTCAGGCCATTCTTGTATAGCTTGGACTTTCTCCGGGGACATTGTAAGTCCGGAGGGAGATAGTTTGTATCCAAGATATTCAGTGGAGTCGGTATGGAACTCGCACTTTTCAGGCTTGGCGTACAGTCCATGTTTGTGGAGGCGTCGGAGTACCTCACAGACATGCTCTTTGTGGGAGGCTTTATCTTTGGAGTAAATGAGAATGTCGTCGAGGTAGATGACCACACAAATATCCAGCAGATCAGCGAAGATGGTATTGACAAAACGTTGGAATGCTGCCGGAGCATTGGTAAGTCCAAAAGGCATAACGAGCCATTCGTAGGAACCATAGCGTGTCTGGAAGGATGTTTTCCATTCGTCACCTTTGGCGATTTGGACCAAATGATATGCATGCCGGAGGTCAATTTTGGTGTAGATCTGAGCGCAGCTAGGCACATCTAGGAGGTCGGAAATGCGGGGCAGGGGATAGCGATCTTTTCTTGTGATCTTGTTGAGTCCTCGGAAGTCAACGCAGAGGCGGAGTGAACCGTCCTTTTTGCGGACAAAGAGGACCGGAGCAGCATGGGTGGAGGAAGAAGGGCAGATGAAACCATTGGCAAGGTGTTCGTCAAGGAATGTTCGAAGGGACTCAAGCTCAGAGGTGGAGAGAGAGTAGGTGGTGCCTAGCAGAGGGGAGGCGCCTTCCTCTAAGTCAATTTTTAGGTCGTATTCTCAGTGCGGAGCAAGTTTGGATGCCTTGCTCTTGCTAAATACCTCCACAAAGTCATGATAGTCCTCAGGGACTGCAGAGAGATCGACCGGTTCGGGTGCAGAGGAGGAGGTGCGGAGGTTGCTCTCTCCATTCCAGAGTTGCAGGCTAAATTGCATGGAGCCTTCGAGGTGACAAGCCAGCGCGAATGCAGGTGCGCTGATTATAGCAATGGGCGGAGCCATATGGTCAGAGAAGCTTGATGCATCGGAGGAGATTGGGTTGACTGGAGGGGGTAAGTCCGGAGTCTGCAGGGGTAGACTCGGAGTTGCTGGTGAGGTCTGTCCAAGTGAGCGGAACGAAATACTGCTCGATATCCAATCAATCAACGGATTGTAGCGAGTGAGCCAGTTGTGTCCCAGCACAAGGGAACAGGAGCCATCCAGCGGAGTAACATAGAATGTTGTTGGAGTGATGTCACCAGTTTGGAAACAGATGGAGAGGTTGACAGCTTGAGTGATGGTTGAGTTGGAGGTTCCATCGAACAAACAGAGTAGAAGCGGGGGTACGGGGTAGGTTGAAAGTTTATGATTATTAATGAAGGAAGTATCTATAAAACAATTGGAAGATCCAGAGTCTACAAGCGCGGGAAATGGCAGGGCTTTATGTGAAAGAATAGAGACAGAGGGCATGAGGGAGCGGGGGTCGGAAAGCGCGGATGCGTTGAGGCGGACTTCTTTCAGTGCACGGGCAGAGTCAACGCAACCTCGATTCTGTGTGGAGTCGTCGAGGTTGCTAGCTAATTTTCCACCTCCGTGCTAGAGGCTTCTGGTGCTTCAGTTTTTAAGGCACGGGCCCTAGCTGCTTTGGAGGATGATTTAGGGCATTCTTTAGCCATGTGTCCAGCTTGCCCGCAGAACATACAAAGCTTGTTGTTGAAGCGGCGTTTGTGCTCAGCCACTGTAAGCTTTCCATCTTTGCCCAACTTCGATGATAGGTCAGGCTTGGAATTTGTGGAGGTTCTGGAGTTTGAATAACTACCGGACTTGGTGTCCTTGAGATCAGGACTCCTGGACTTGGAGGTTTCGGAGTTGGAAGCAGATGACGAAGGAGGGGGAGTGCCCTTGGGGTGGCTTCCGGAGTTGGAACCAGATACCTTGATCAACCTGTTGACCTCCTCCTTGCATTCCCAATAACGATGGTCAATTTGTTGGGCAAGCCCACGAAGGTTGTAGAGATTATGGGGTTTCCCTTGTCGGGATAATTTGTCCTTGATGCGGTCAGGGAGTCCATTGTAAAAACTTTGGCAAAGTGCACCAGGACCCCATTCCCAGACTTGGCTGGCCAGGCGGTTCCATTGGACAATGTAGCTGGAGATCCACTGGTTCTCTTTCATGCGGAGGTACTCGAGCTGAGCTTCCACATCTCCGACGGGGTCATGAGGACCGAAATTTGATTGGAGCTTGAGAAGAAAGTCCTCCCATCTGTCCATCCAGAGTGGGTGGAGGTGTGGGGGTCCTGCTCTGAGCAAGTCCAGTTCGAAGTATTCAAGGGCTACGCCTTGTAGGTATGACTGGACGAAGGTGACTTTTGACCATTCACGGCAAAAGGCCTTCGGATTTGCTTGGAAGTTCAGTTCACAACTGTACTATGAAGGGGCAGAGCTTCTTGGAGTCCAGTCCGTCAAACGGATCTGGTTCCCGGACTTTGTTTTTGGCAGAGTCAGAAGATTTGCGGCGGAGTGCCTGCCAAGTCATTTCCCGAATGGCGTTCATGAGTTGGTTGAAAGGTTCAAAGCCTAACGGGCCGTTGTTATCTGGGTTGTCGTTGTTGTTGTTTGGGAGATTAGGGGGCGGTTCCTCCAGATCAGATTCTGAGGAAGATTCTGACGAAGGATCGGGCGGGGGCTCATCATTGCCATGATCCTCGGGGATTTGGTCAAGTGGTTCTTCTTCAGTTGGTTGTTCTTCACCGGAGTACTGAAATTCAGGCAACGGAGTTAGTGGAGAAGCGAAGGGGTTGTGAGGCCGAGCGTGACAACAGGGTGTGGAGGAGATGGATGGATCTAATTCTCCTTGTGTGGTGAGGCTGTGGAAGTCTCCTGACACAGAGTACCCCATGCTTTCAGGATCACATTGAGATACTAAATGAGGATATATATCATGACTGATCCCATAGACAGAAATAGAGTTTCAGGGATAGGAACACTTGAATTATCCTGAGCGTAATAGATATTCAGATTACATCTTATGCGATGAATGCAGGTATATATTGATTGAAAGCCTAGGCATCTGCAGCGCAGCATTGTCACGTAACGTTTTGACAAATCCTTTGGCACAGTCAACAAACTCTGATTGGTTGGGCCTCTTACAAATAAGGGAATTATGCAAGAAACCCTGAGGTAGCCGAAAGGTTGGTACTTAGGACAGACCTATGTTGGCGTATGCCTCGCTTAGGCCACTTTGGAACTGTCGATGTAGAGTGTGAGTTGTTTGCCGGGGGAAGTCAAATGAAGGGACGAGAATGTGACGTCCTGTGTATGTGTGTAAATGCAGTCCAATGCAATGGCGCACGGCATCTAGAAATGGGCGCCATCCAATGCCCCAAAGTCCGCCGGTGCGGGAAGCAATCAAGGCAGAAGACAGGCATTGGATCGGCTGCAATTTCCCCTTCACATCCTGAAGGATGCTTGTCTTTGGATGTTAATCACAGAAGGCATCTCGTAACGCGACGAATTCATCAGATAAAAAATTGGCTACCTTTTCATCTGTGATGAGATCGCGGAGCGCCCACAGGATCTATGATACAGGTGATGAGTCATGCAAGCCACACCACATCATACTGATCAAAGATGCACTTCGTAATCATTCCACTCCGCCAACGCATTGAACAGTTCCTCACCAAACTCAGCCTGTGCTTCCGAACCATTATTGGTGAGGAACAAGTAATTTACTGCCAGGCTGTGGTGTTGCCGCAATTAAGGGGCCGAAGCACCTGGAGTCTCGAAATAACTTACGAATGTGTGGAGTGTCCAATGCCATTCAACGATCCCGCAGTGACTTTCGACAGGTGGGTAAGGAGCCCACCATCAGAGAGACCTGCATTCCGAATACATAGGAGCAGGACGAGCAGGTTAGTAAGAAAGTTGGAAGGGCTGGGAAGAGATTAGCTAATCATCATTGGAAGCCATCAGACAGGTTTTATGCACCATAGCGTGCTCTGGGCCATGACGGCAAAGTAAACTGAAATGCGTGTTTCCATTCATATAAGGGAAATTCCTCTCACACCTCAGAACACGTTGATATCAATCGCTCTGCCACAACGGTGAGTCTTGATAAGCAATCATTATTCTTGGCTTCCTAAGGATGGCTGGCCAGCTAAGAGCGAGCTCCCTTGCAATCCGGCTACTACTGTGGCAGTGAGAGGAGAGGGGTTGAGCCGGAGGTCACGGGGTTGTCGAAGGTTGCTGGAGTGGGTGGTAGCACAGCGTAGACACCAGCGTCAGCACTGCAGTAGAGCCAGTAGTGCACATCGGCGTGGTCTATAGTAACTCTTGATACTGAAAACGTGAGTCGGAACAAACAGGAATGTACTGAGAAACAGTAGTATGGGGGTGAAGCAACTTAATGTATTGCTCTCTCAGGTGGGCACATGGGGCCTGTGCGTGTGATGTCCCCTTCAAATTTAGTTACAGCTGTGAGAGAAGCAGTGCAATCCCACATTCCATACGCCTCTGACTTCAAAGTCCAGTCTACCCACACAGAATATCTGAGAACAAGACTACAAGATGGACTCCAGGGAGTCCACCTCTTCAACCGTTGCATCAGCAACTAGCTCCTCTGATACATTTGGAGTAAGAGGAAAGGCAATGGAGCCAGGTAATGTTCTTTGCTGTACAGTTTATTTCTTGATTGAGTTCCCACACAATGCAGAGGCAACAGCTGCCAGAGTACAGGCCAACCTGCTCCAGCGTGTTTCTACTTTGGAAAGGGAGGCAACTTACCGGAATAAAGATATAAAGCAGCTTCAGTCCCAAGTTGGGACAGTTCAAGCTGCCATTATAACAGATCGCTCAACGTCCAGGGACTTGGATAGAGAATACCTGCAAGAATTGGTAGAGGGTTCACGCAGTGACATTTGGAACATGTCAGATCAGTTGAGGACTGTTGAAGAAGGCGTCCAGTGAATGGAGAACTTCCAAAAGGGATTCTTTGAGCGTCTACTCAATGGGCTGGGGTTGTTCACTAGTACTAATAAGCCATCAAAGGTAGTTCCATTGATTACTTGATACTCTCTATTTAACCACAATGATTAGCCAAGAAATGATTCTCTGAGTCCAACCCCATGAATAACCAGCTGGGACACCTATGACAAAAGCCAATATGAGATTGATTTGGTGTAGCCAATGACTGAACCACATACCTTGCTGGTAGCAAGATCATATGCATATCCATTTCATTTTGATAGTTTTTTTTTTTTTGATGCATGGTAATATCATGGACCAGTGTGATCTGATAAGCTTTTATGGATTAGTTGGATGATGGCTGATAAAAAGACATACCATTCCCTTTGTTCTGTGCCCTTAAGAGGATTGTTGCACTAGAAGGAGGTGAATCCTATGAACAAACCCCCAATGATGTTAAGCATCAGCTTGTCCATCACGTATGTCGGGCTTCGCCAGTAGAGACCTGGTAGATCTGAACCGATGATGGCGGTCATGGAAGGGATACTCTGGCTTCAGGTGATGATCGTGTTGATTTCGTCATCAAGGCACATTGCCTGGGGAGAGTTGACCCAGATGTGGTGCCAATCGACCCTGCTGGTTGCCACCATACCAGCGCCAATGGTGTCAAGAATGAACTCAGCCCTGTTGGACAATGTCAGACTGATATGTTATAGTGATCAGAATCGAGTAAATGGATGGGTTTTTATTGGGGGTTATAATGACACGATCCATTCTCTTCGAAATATTGGATGAGCATTGTGGCGTGAGGCCCCACATCACCAAAGTAGACTGTTTCACCACCTGCTCGGAGCAACAGCAGCTGGTCAAAGACCTGGAAAAGCTCGGCGGAAGGCTGGGCCAGCAAGAATTTGCATGAAGGAATAAACTGAGGATCGAGTAGTATGCCTGACCTGATGGATGCTGCGTATGTGTCAATGATGGTATCCATGACGAGAACGATGAACATACATGCAAAGAATCGCCTGCCCGCTATCTGCCAAGTCCCGTAGGAACGAGATGATTGCCCATGCACTCTGCGAATCCAGCCCGGATGTAGGCTCGTCAAGGAACAACAGCAACTTGGGCTGGGAAGAACGTTTAGCCACCTGCCACCCATCCCGCAGAAGCGAGAATGCGGACATACCTTGGCGGCCAGTTCTACCTTAATGGTGATTCTCTTCTTCATTTCGACACCAAGCGAGCCTACGATCACATCCTTGTAATGTTCCAACCCACACATTCTCAAAGATGTGTCGGCACTACAAGCAAAACGTCAGAAGTGGATGCGATCTGAAGACAGACATAAGCTCACTAGGTTTCTCTCTCAGCTACAGGGACATTGATCAGCTGCCTCAACTTTGTAGAGAACAGTAATGCTTCCCTAACTGCCATCGTCGCCAGGTGCATGTCCATTTGCTGATAGTAACCACTAACGCAAGTTTAGTTTGACGAAACCTGAGAACGGATGATGCTACTCACGTCTGGGCTTGGAAGTCGGGCGGTAGAGAATGACCGTCCACGAGACAAGTTCCTGAAACGACACCTATCTCAGTCCATTCTGCCAGCACATTCAACAAGGTCATCTTTGAAAAAGTAATATTAATCCACAGGAAATTTTGAGTACATGCAGCGCACCTTTGCCTTTTCTCCATCCGAATTTAACCTGGCAGATGCCGAACTTTGGATGAGGAATTGTTTGAACCCCACTTGAACAGGATGATGAACATTGCATCCGCTAGACTGTTGAACTCGGTGAAAGTAAGGAGAATTGCAAAGAAAATGACAAAGGCAACCACGATCCCAAGGTTCTGGATATCACATAAGGCCAGCTAAGAAGGAATGGCAGGATGAGAACTCACCATCCACAGATGACTATACGAATATCCGTACGAGAGAAACAGGAAGCGATTTCCATCGACGAACGGGTTCCCTGTCTGCAAACTGACAGTCGTAAATGCTCTGCTGCTGTTAGAAAACGAGTCGTATAGAGGCCCACTTGGGGCGAGCATTCCATAGAACCCATCAGTAGTGTGAAATTCATTCACCATGAGGGACTCGAACGAGTATCTGATGGGCTAGTGTAACGAATATACCCACCGACATCGCTCTAAACTTCCAGCGTAGCCGATACCCGGATCGCGTATGTCCTATGCTCTTGTCGTTCTCGTCACCAGTCCATCCCTTACAGTATACCCTACAACCTTATGCCGAGTATGTCCATACCCTATGCCCTACTATTACCCTATTCCCAGCCCTGTACCGTATATAAGGACTCCACTTGTGTAGCATTCGAAGGAAGCTCTTGGAATACAGAGAATTTGACCCAGTCACTTCCGAGATGCTGTCCTTCGTGAGATCCCTCGCTGGTTACGATCAGCAGTGGTTTCAGCTAGTCACATATGTTGAACACATGTGTCAGATACAAATAGAGAACTTAATGTCATTACTACCCCATGTTGATGCTGCAAAATCTGGCAAGCTAAAGGGCACTAGTATGATAGACCGACCCTTCCGAGTCGGGCCGCTCTGGGTCAGTGCTTGGTGGTACATCAAAAAATCATCACTTGGCTGTGAATTGGACACTCCAACTCAGTGGATTTAGATCATCGACTTGTCTCATTGCTAATGATAGCTTATCGATTATCCTCAAAAGGACGACCCAGGTCTGTTGATTAGTCGATTGATCCTGCCTTCATGGAGCTGCTGTTGTGCCGCCAACTGGACTCGGAGATTAGCTGATGTCGTCAAAACAATTTATCTCCTGAAAGACAGCAGCACGGCTGCTGGCAATACTCACCACACTTTCCTTATCTTTTTGTTCCCACGGTCCTTGCTGGAATAAAACCCTTCTTGTTGCCATGGAAGTCTAGTCATTCTTTAGATTTAGTTCTTGTGGGTTTTCACCCTTGTGTCTCCTTTCCCGCTATGAGCAGCAGAGGTGTCACTGCAAGAGCAGACGAACAGCTTCTCGCAGAGCTTGGATATAAACAAGAGTTCAAGAGGGCTTTCACTCCACTCGAGGTAATATACTCGCGCTCCCACTGCTGGGGACTATGGGCTGAACGACGTCCGTAGGTCTTTGGAATTGCATTCAGCATAATTGGATTACTTCCGTCGATCACGTGAGTAGCTCAAGCGGACCTCAAGGGGTCTATCCTTACTCGTTCGGCGGTGATATGCAGCTCTGTCCTCTTTTACTCCCTTCTGAATGGTAGTCCTTCTGCAATGGTGTGGGGTGTATGTATGACTCGCATTGCTCGTCCTCCCCGTGTCTTGTCTTGGCCCTTCCGATAATTGCAACTTGTGCTATCCATGGCTTCGTGTTCCTGCTGCTCTGCGTGCTAACCATTCAGCATTTGATTCAGTGGGCGGTAGCAAGCCTTTTTGTCCTTTGCATTGAAATGTCTATGGCAGAGCTCAGTTCTGCTGCCCCTATGTCAGGTGGTGTGAGTGGCATCGCCTCACGTTCCTGGTGAAACTGGATGAATAATGCGTGATACAGCTCTACTTCTGGACACACTCTTTTGTCTCCCCACTGCCAAAACCTTCTTTCCTGGATAGTCGGTTGTGTGTCGACATGGTGCATGTACTTTATACCCACCTTATCATTTTGTCAGATGCCAATACCATAGGGTCCATTGCATCAGTCAGTGAGTCATATGTTCCATCCCAGATGTTTCCGATTTCATGACGTCCCATTCTGTTTTTAGCTTCCATTGACTATGATTGTGCTGTCCAGATTGTGGCAGCAATTAATATTGGTAACCAGAACTTCATCACCACTCAAGCCCGGACCTTGTAAGTTTCCTTCCTATCTGTCTTCAAGCCTTTTCTCTTTTTGCTTGCTTACATTATGCAGTGGTATATATGTGGCAGTTCTATGCTCTCACGGTATTATTTGCTCCCTCGGAATCGATATTCTTGCATGACTACAAAATCTCTACATTATCCTCAATTTTTGGTGAGTGGCACAGTCCAAGTATTAACTGAGGATCCCTTCACCCCTCTACCTTGCTTTTGTGATGAGACACATTAAGTGTCCCTGACCTCTGAAAACTTTGGGTACTAACCCACGCTGCCAGCCTCTGCTTTGTGGTCATCATTGGTCTTCCAGCTGCTACTTCTAAAAAATACATTAACAATGCCAAATTTGCCCTAGGAAACTTTTCCAATGGTCTGTCCGCTTTATCAGTTATAGATCTCACCTCAATTCGGTTATTTAGTCAATGGCTGGCCGGACAGGTATGCTTTTATTCTCTCCTTCCTTGCACCTCTTTGGACAATTTGTATGTTCATCCTCTCCATGGAAGATGTCAACTTAAGTAATCAAAACATTGGGGTTCATTTGACTTGAGTGTGCACATTAGTGAGGAAGCTTCGAATGCAGCGACTACTGTACCATGGGCAATCATGAGTGTAACTTTCGCATTTTTGTGGCTCTGCTAATCCGTGTAGGTTGATGCAATTGGTACCTCTGGTGTACTTGGTTGGGGTATGTGTTTCTGATCCCAACTATTGCAGTTGACGCCTGTGATTGATATATGGCTGTCGGGGTTTAGCCATTAATGTTTCTCTTGCATTCTGCATGGGAACCGACCTGAACAACCTCATCAGCAGTCCTCAACCTATGGCACAGATCTTCTTGTGCAGCTTTGGGAAAACGGGTACCCTGGTCCTGTGGTTATTTGTTGTTGTCAGACAGTAAGTCTTCGCCCAGTTGATATATGCTCTCATGTGCCTATCTTATTACTAGATACATGATGGGATCAAGCATGGTAATTATCATCTCTTGTATACATATGGTTTCCATTAATTTCCTATTTCAGGTCCTTGCTGCTTCGCACCAATCCTTTGCGTTCGCTCGTGATGGTGCCCTTCCTTTTTCAAGCATACTATACCGCATGAACCAGTTCACTGGCACTCCTGTCAATACTGTGTGATTTGTTGCAATGATTGCCGCCCTCCTTGGCCTTCTCTCCTTGGCCAGTACTCAAGCCATCAATGCTGTCTTCACACTGTCTGTGACTAGGCTCTATGTCTCGTATCCCATCCCAATCGCTGCAAGATTTATCTTCAAGAACAATTTCAAGCCTGAACTGTTCAATCTTGGAATATTCATCAGTCCATTCCGAGGATGTGCAAATAAGATCATAACTAATGACTCCTGGTCAGAGTCTCCCCATCACTGTCATTTCCATCTCATTCATGGTGTTCATGGACATCGTCTTTTTCTTCCCCACAATGCCTCAGACGAGCACACCCGGGATGAATTATGCTGTCGTCGTTTTGGGTGATGTCCTTGTGCTCTCGCTTGTCTGGTATTACTTCCCCATATATGGCGGCGTGCACTGGTTCACCGGACCAGTGCCAAACGTGGGCAATGATGATCCTGCAGAGGGCCTCAGTAGGGATTCTTCCTGGGTAGAAGGAAAGGAAGGGACAGCTATGGATGAGAAACACGTAGCAGTACATTGACGCCACGTCTCACATCGATGATATCCGCTACCCCTTTTGCTTCAATTTTATATGCATGCCTGCAGTAAGGTTTCACTACTCGAATTTCAAACACGAGCAGTGAGGTGATACACCTGGTGTGATCTATGGGTCATGTTTGATAGGAATTTGTATCCTGGTGACTCGGATTGCCAGAAGCGGCATCGGTTGCTCTGAAACTTGTTTCTATTTCACTGGTGTCTTGTAAGCAGGGAGCTTGAGTACTTGAGTACTTGAGTCATAGATTTCGAGAAGTTACCAGGGTATTATTATAACGCTAGTACATGTGCACATTTACTTTATGCACGTTTCAATGCGGTCACCATGGTTAATAATGCGCTGCCCTTGTCACCATGACTGGGTATTTATTCTGCCTGATCTTAGTGGGACTTTGAGAACTAGTTGATATCCTTATGCTCTCACTTATCTGGTATTACTTCTCTGTGTACGGGGGCATCGATTGGTTCATTGGACAAAGGGTGAAGAGGGGAGGTGTCTTTGGTTATATTGAAAGTTACATTCGAGCGGCAAACCGCATGCTGGAATACGTAGGGAAGCAGTCCGAGAGTATACACCCCTGCTCGTAATTGGATCGTCTACAAAGCTGAGGTCAAAATGTTCGAGTACGGCTGCGTGTTCCTCAAGATCCTGATGTGAGGGTGTTCGCAACTCGCCCTCCCTCGAATACAAGCAGCAAGGGTGGCACCGGCACTCTGGCCCTCAAAGTAGGCACCCTGTAAAAATCCTAAGCTGACGGCACGTGAGCGCACGTGACAGAGTAGGGGTGATGCTTGACCCACCAAAGTATTGCATGCTCGTAGTCTCACCAGCAAACCAGAGGCGATCTCCTACACTCGCTCTCAGGTTCTCCAAGTAAGAAGGGATGTAGGATGGTCCCAAATTGGAATATGAGCCTTGGAATAGCTTGTCGGAGGCCCATTTTGGGAAATAAATGTTGACAGGTTAAGGAATGGTGATATTCGGGTACATTGTTTGAAGAACCTCCATGACCTCTGACTGGACCTGGTCAAGGGAGAGCTGCTCAACGTAGAGAGACCAATCACCCTAAGGTTTCATGAGAGGAACGTTCGCCTGCAGAAGGTCCTCACTTACAGTAACTGTGGCAAAAAGTATTCCAGAACCAGGGAAAAATCCGGCATGATCCAGGCTCTGCCATGTAGGATATTTTCCTGTCTGCCGGTCGACATACAGTTCCAACTAACACAACATGAAGAAACTGGTGTCATCATAACATGACAAGGACTCACCTGTGTTGGGAACCAGAATGTTTCATTGAATTGCAGAAAGATCTTGGTGTATGTAGCCTAGGGCATAATAAGTATCTGATCAAAATCACACTGGACAGCTAATCATCATAATGCTGTTGATGGCCTCGACTTTCCAGTCAGGCAGAGCAGGTTCGAAGCAGACATTATCATGCTGCAGCATACCAACACTGAACGTGCACAAGACATGGTCAGCAATGATTGTCAGGCCGCTTGTCATGTACACGGTGATGTTATGTTCGTCATATTTGATGAGGTTGACTGTCTTGTTGTAGATCACTTGATTGGGTTATAAAAATTCGGCCGCTTCTGCTTGGGCGATGTAAGAGAATCCGCGCTGATCGATACACATCTGGTCTTCACCAGAGAATCCCCCAGATTCAGGGACATATGTGAAATTATTGTTCTGTGGAAAATCAGGATGAGTGAGACTGAGATTTATTGATTAAGGCCTACCCATGTGGAAGCAAGCCAAGAGATTTGCGAGGGTGACTAGAAATGACTCAAGCGATGACCCAGAATTTACAGATTCCATACTTGCACATCTGCATTAGACAAGAGAATCAGTAATGCTCATCACATACAAGATAAATTGTGACTTGCATTTCTAGACATCGAATCAGTCGAGTCTAATAAGTACTATAGCTTTTACCTACAAGGTCAATCACGAAATAATTACTAGCAGCTTCTTGTGGGGTTTTTGGACTGATGCCCATGAGGCCATATGTAGATCTGAGACTCATATCAACTTCGCCTTCCTTTATGCATTGACCTGAGTGCGATTAAGATAATCAATCGGCATCTGGGACAGAAACATCGGTTTGACATACCTGCAAGAACAGAGGCCTGAGTGAATCTATTGACTGCGTTGTTGAGCATGTCAGTGTAATCATTGTAGCCATTTTCATCGTAGGTAGCTGCGGTCCATGAGCATACCACACAAATCCCTTCAGGTAAATAAATATACATACTGACACTTCCTTCATCATAGTAGGCTGTAGTGAGATTGTGTTTGTGAGCCAAGTTCCAGATTGGATTCGAACGACCATTTCCCTGTTGTGTTCCCTGCACCCAATTCAGACCCTCTTGACGACTACTTGTCTGCCGGGTATACCAAAAGTCGTGTGACTCATGCGACTGCCTAGCTCGGTCTTGGCATCAAGAATGATGAAGTCATCGATGCCATGCTCATGAAGTGTTTGTGCTGCAATAATACCTGCCATACTGCCACCCAAGATGAGAACAGTGGTATGTTTTGGTGCAGAGGTCGGATTGGTGTTTCGGAAATGTGCACCCAAGACTATGGACAAAACCTCAACCAGAACAAAGTGAGGAAACCATCCGGAGAGAAACATATCAAGGTGTGGAGAACTAGCCATGACCACAGCCAGGGTTTTATCAAAGGCGAGAGGTAGTGAAAACAAGTGGAACTTGCCATAAGCCACGAGCCACAGAAAAGAAGAGTCTTTGAACTCTACTAATCAATGGAGTGGTCGACTGGGGCATTCTGTGTAATCACTGGAAACAGGGGTGAGCTGCGGAGATACTAACTCATGGTCTGGCAGGCTATGATGGTAGTCAGTAACTATCGCAAGAGGTCAGGCATTCTGTATCCCCAACGTATATCCATGGTTCCCTTGCCTGCGCCTGGCTCCTGATGAGCGCCAGACATCACCTGAAGCCCACCTCTTCAATTGTGCCCAATGTGCTCACCAGAACACCTTCAAACGTATACCTCTTGTTCTCATCTCATGTGTGTTTTCTCCCTTGTGCTGACAAAGTGTTGATTGGTATGAATGGCCGACAGGATACTAGTAAGTGGGGTCAAGCATCCCATGTTCGCAGCCGGGGTGTATGAATTTTGGGTGTTTGCTTGCGTGCTGTATACGACCGGGTATATGACAGGAGATGCTGGCAAGGTGCATTGCGCTTGGTTCAGGTACTTTGCCATTGGCGCTCATCTACACGGATAGAGAGACACCAGTGGTGGTGTTCTTGGGGAGGTTCTCCTCTTTTGTGTGTGTTTTTGCTCAGCAGGGTTTTCTATGTGCTGATGTAGGTCGTAAATTATGCAAGCTCTGATTTTCAGATCGACATATGTAGTAGTGTATCAGTTATTGGTCAGCACTTAGGAAGAATCCATGCATGCCAGAGTGACAAGCATCTTGATACTTGTGTACCTTAGTAGAATGGCTGGGTGTTTGAGGAGGCGGAAACGAGAAGTCATATAGTAGCATACCATAGGAGCATGTTTGCCCAAACACCACTGGCACTCCAAGGCAGTCATCCAGCAAGTTCACTCTATCAAACGAGTCACTGCGCCAGTTCGATCAATAATTGTAATGGTTTAGTCACACGATGCATGTGGCCAGCAGGGAAAGGTCATATTCACATCCTCCTCGTTCCAGAGGACAGTAGTAGCACACATGATGTGGTATCATTGATATGATATACCAGAGTATGCCATCCAGCACGCAAAACTTGAGCATGTTACCTGGGTAGGGGTGTCGGAACATCAACCTGCTCTATACCACCATTTGATGTCGTCCAACATAGCCAATCTACAGCACCATCTGGCTGCCAGAGATTTTCCGTTCTATTCACATTCATGGGATACCGCACCTCATCGAGTTTTCCTGCCCAGTCAAAGTCAATGAGCATGAACCTTTCCTTGTCATCTGGAGTCACCATGATGTTAGTATCGCGAATATCACCGTGAACATAGTTTTGTTTGTGAAGTTTCTCGAGCGTAGCCTGGATGTTCTTCATGAGCGTGGCAGTTGGGGAGTGCCTGTGGAGCTCGATATATTTCTCCACAGCAAGGTCGTCCATAACAACCATGAACCGGTCCCCCAGCGATTGATTTGAAACCACGGAGTTTCGGCGCATGGCCAAGTGATGCACATTCTATATGAGCGTCCTTTGAATACCGACGAACAAATTTAATGCAAATGGGCTTCTTATCAATGATACAAACTCTGAAAAAGACAAGCTGGTTCGAATCGCATTGACCTGTGTACTCAAAGTATTGCTCCTTGTTATCGTCAATGAAAGTGAATTCAGTGGGGTATGGGAACAGGTGGGTTAGGTGCTGAGGGGGCAGGGAAGGGCCTTGATGGATGAGATCTTCATAATATTTCCTGAGGGTTTGGACTGCCTTTTTGAACACCCCGAGGTGGCAAGCTGCTACCTCCCTCATATCTGTGTTCATAGGGTGGCAGTGCATGGGGAGGACAACAGAGAGTGGCTCAATGACTGGTCGTGTGTTCCATGTCGCTCCTGCGAAGGCAATATAGGGTCCTGGTTGAAGGTGCAGGTTACTCGTGCGGTTGGCGAAAGGCGATGGCCAAACATACCAAACAGAAGGATAAAAATACAGGAAAGAGACGAGCCCGCAAGTTTATCAGCATAGTCCCTCGTTGACTCTAAATAATACAGTCCTGCTTGTTGGTAGGGCTCAGCCCCAGTAGAGCAGACTTCATTTTTGACTTCGGTGAGAGCATAGTGATGGGGGCCCACAGAAATATCACTGTCAGTCTTGTATGGACCTATCTGGGTGATTGTGAAGTGAAGACCCCTCGCAGACAAGACATCGTGAATTGCCTGTGCTCAAATAATTTCCTTGTCGTAAAAGCTCGACATCACCCTGCATAATTCCTCCATTAAAGAATTGTCATCCGCAGTTGTTTCATGCATCTTGCAGTCATCCAGGAACTTGCCGAGGGCACAGTTAAGCAGAGTTGGAGGGATGATTTTGCAGGCATTGTGAGGGCGATTACAGTATATAGTCTGAGAAGGGATAAACTGACACCTATTGAACTCCGATGGTTTTCCAGCGGAAGATGGGGCCACTTGCGGTCTATTTTTGAGAAATGTAGCTCGCTGTGTTGCGACGTTGTGCAGCGGTGACGAAGGGGCAGACACTAGTGGATGTGCGTGGTATTGTACTAATAAAAACACAGCTGTCAGAGATCACAAGTGAGAAAATGGGGCGAGACTCACTCGACTGAGGTGCTTCCACAATGATATGAATGTGCCTCTGGAGAGGGGGGTCAGGAAATGAATCACACATGGTTTCGCATGGCTGCAGTAGCCCTTCTTGACGTTGGACTATGAATCCGAGAGTTTTTGCAGTGCAGCTGTCGATAGGGAGTGAAACCTTGTAAAGGTTGAGGGCATCTGCTTCTATATTGCAAAAGTCTACAGGCTTCGCGTTCTTGATAGTGCATGCAAGAGTTGCAACAACGTCGGTGTTCAAAACCTCGACGTCAAAGACATGGTGGGGGTGCTGACCGCGTACCCAGTAGTTCAAGCCTGGAACAGTGATGTGTGATTCAACTGAGTTTAAACCTGATAAAATACAAATGAATATTGGGCCCTCTAATAACAATGAGACACTTAGGAGGAATGTCGGATACTGCAGTGAATGAACGGAGGCATGGTTCATCGTTTAATCGCAACTGCTCGAGTTTGTTTTCAATGGGTTCGATATCAGAAAGAGGGATGGCGAAGAGGTGGAGTCTGTCTGCCTCCACATTGCAGAACGTGACAAATTTTGCATCCTTTATGACTTTCTTGAGAGACAGGACAGTCTTTGTCTTTGGAATCTCGACAGAAAAGATACTGTCCACATCACTGTCATAGACCCAACAAACGAACTCGAGGGTTTCCATGAAGTTATGTAAATTCAAACTCCAAACATGTGTCACATCAAATCTGCATCAATGCGAAGAAGCCTTTGCACTTCCTATATAACTATCCCTAGCAGTTCAAAGTCACTGAGGAGCCAGAGATCAGCTCTATCAGCGAGTGTGAGGCAAACCTGAAGAAGATACTGTGGACGTTCTCGCGAGTATTCGAGATACCAGTAGCTTGGAAGGTATGTCATATATGCATAGGATTAGCATCGCCTGGATTTTGTCTTCGCTGGACATGTGCGCCAGAAACATATACTGGACTCCTGGTACGTGCAAGCCAAGAGACCATGTCCTGATGTGGCAATGCACGACTTGGCTGTTTATCCCCAATTTCTCTTTTACTTCTTCCTTTTGGACCATCATTGTCGAGTGCGATAGCCAGATCACCCCACCTGGCTCCAATTGTGCGTGTTTGATAGGATGGATCTTGTTCACCGAGACTTACGCATTTATCCACCCAAGGGTCCTTGGCATGTGATGACAATTCAATTTTCCCAAATGGTGTGTGTTTTGGGGTCAGCCCTCTTATCGTGTACTGTGATCAAACGTTGACCGTTCTGTCTACATTGGCACTCTAGGATGCTCCCATCAGTGCCCAATCTCCTGCGGTATGTAAAATTGCCAAAGCATGCGACTACTACCCAAAATCGCTCACCTCCTAATTTCAGTACATGGAATATCACTACACTGGCGCGAATCCAGGTCAGACACCCTCCAACATCACCCTAACAGTTATCTGGTTTGACCGCAGCATCGGAATCCTGCCTCCCAGCATCAAGATCCAGTTCGGCATCACTGAAGTATCCACCTTGTTGTATGTTGCCCTCATCCCTCTCACCGTCTGCAACGTCTATTGCTCAACACGCCTGTTTCTACGACAGCCCAGTCAAGCACATCACCGATGATCCTCCGCCTGGGAGCGACAAGTGGCTGTTTTATGTCGAGAGTGATTATCCATATGTCAGGAACCCGCAATTCGTCCTCAGACAGGTCACGCATGCGGCAACCCCCGAGTACAAGTGAGGCTGCGATCCTCGTCTTAAAAGTTTGGATACCTGTCGAATTTGCCTCGACCAGAAGAAAGAAGGAAAAGAAAAAAGAAAAAAACAGACATGTGCCATCCCCCTCTTATCTTGGTACTCCTGTCTGTTGTTGTGACTAGCTCAAATATCGTTGTACAATAGCTGTTGCATTTGAGAATTCACTGAGCTGGTTGTATCGTTTATCCCCTGAACGCGAGATTCGTAAGATGTTGCATAATTTCTAGGGAACCCTTGTGTCTCATATTCCTAAAGTACATACTCAACGCTTGGCACTACTGTTGGAAGTGCTGATACACATCACAACACGTGATCGGATATGTTAGCGACAAGCCGAGATACCAATACCGATGACTTACTCAGAATATGAAATACATAGCATTAGATATATAAACTGAGTAGCTGAGATACAATCACTAGCACGCTTTCGCCCAGATCGTTCATCAGTCCAATCTAAGTGTGCTCGGTCACCCACTTATCCAAAACTTGTATCAGATATATTCCGCGTGCATGTGATTACATAATCCTACGTGCTCATACATATGCTATTTCATTCTGCTTGTAGCCTCCTCTTCTAAGAACTACAAAGAGAGAAGAACGAAAAATGATACAAACTATGGCCTCAAATGACTAGGGTACCATTAAAAAGTCACTATTTCCACACACACACAACATATTGGAAATTATCCGTGGTTCAAGCACTGTTAAAAAATGTGAATAAATTAGTACATGTATGGGCTGCTTACACTTGGCGCTGTGGCACTCTCCTCAAATCATTCCACTACCACAATGATCGCTGCACTGCTTGGTCTCGCTGTGGTATTGTTGGCCATCAAAGGAACATGAAGGCTCAGGCACTTAGTGCATTTGGGTAAGCCCCCACTTCCACTAGGCCCTACACTTCTTCCATTTCTCGGAAACATATTCGGCGTCAACAAGGACAAGCCTTATTTCACACATGCAGAGTGGTCCAAGACATATGGTACGTTCTAGTCAATGTCTGATGACTGACTATTGTTCCAAGGATATTGATATCAATGATTCCAGGTGACATTGTGTACACGTGCATGTTAGGCCTGGAGATCATAGATCATCTTGTTGAACATGGAACGAGTGGCCATCACGTTGCTTGAAAAGCGTTCTGCAATATATTCTGACTGGCCCGAGATTGGTGCTGCAGATCTGTATGTTCGTCCAATATTTATCTGTCTTTGTGCTGACAGGTACATTGGAGGTTTGACCAAGAATGGTCAACTCCTGTGGTGTGATACGGGCCCAGGTTCAGACAATACTGACGTTTTTTGAATTCAGCATTCCATGCCAAGGCAGCGCTAGGATATCATGGCAAGCAATTGAAGAGAACATACGAGTTGATGACCAATTTGTTAGATGACCCAGCACACTACGCAAAGCATTTTACTACGTGCATACCTCCCATCTCCATGGGCGTGGTACTCATACATGTGCTCAGGCTGTCGATATCCCTTACCACAAAGATAACATATACAGATACGACATAAAGGGCGGAGAGACATTTGTGACGTCAATGCAGCGCTCTGGGACATCTTTCTGACTGCCTTTACTTTAGAAGTGTCCGCCGTGTGGACTGCATTTCCGTTTGGTGAGTTTCTCTTGCACAACTCTATATCTCTTCAGTCTGTTAGTGCGCACATGGCTCAGTGAAAGCGTTTCCGCCGTGGTTTCTAGGAATAGGATGGAAGTCTGAGGCTGCGGAGTGTCAGCGTCTGATCCCCAATGCATTGAACACATCATACCTGTGGGTCAAATGTCAACTTGTAAGTCCTGGCAGGTGACATCGTGCGTGTATGTGTGGCTAATAAGGATAGAAGGAACAAGGGAATGCAGCGCTGTCGATAGTTGGTGATGCAATCACCCGGCACTGTGTACACAATGACGCTGTGAATCTGGAGCTTGCGCAAGCCATCAAAGAGTCTGTAGGCTCACTGTATTCAGGTGAATTCCCTGTTCTGGATGGATTTCTTGTCCCTCATGGCTGACGAGATTCTAAGCTTCCGTAGAGACGGTTTGTTTATCGATTCACTGCTTGGGAGCATGAACTGATACACGAAGGACAGACATATGCTATACTTCTTACATTTGTTTATTTGATGATGAACTACCCAGTGGTACAAGCTCGTGCACAGGCGGAAATTGACTGTGTGGTTGGGCAGGAGAGACTGCCCAACTTTGCTGACTGGGAATCATTGCCATATGTAGATGCGGTGATGCGGGAGACAATGAGGCGTCATCTGGTGGTCCCCTTGGGTATATCCGATTCCAATATCATATTTACCATATACCTTGAAGAGATCTAGGTGTACCTCATGCAACTATGGAAGAGGATGTCTATGAAGGCTATTACGTTCCTCAAGGCGAGAGGCATTCATGTTGGTGTAGCTCTGGTTGATCGCTTTGTGTAGGTGTAACCATCATATATAATGTCTGGTACATATACAAGGGTCCTCAAATACACCTCATTGTATGAGGATGGTATAACAGGGTGATGGCACACAATGCGGAAAGGTATCCTAACCCTGAGGTGTTTGTGCCGGAGCGGCTTTTAAAGCAGGATGGTATGCCAAACGACGACAATGTTCAGTATGTTTTTGGTTTTGGACGTCGTATATAAGGGTCTGAGAGTGTGAAGTGGTCGACAGGGTTGACAGTGGATGTGGTATTTATCTCGGAGGGCAGTGCTGATACTAACTTGACATCCCTAGGCACCCGATCCCGTTTCCATGTTGGCTTATCCCGAGAGATGAAGGGATGGATTCTGGAAGGCTGATTGATGCCAGTCCACTTGGTTTATGATTGTCTACTCTTCTCATCCCAGTTATGTATACTACCCTCTTGTCTTCCATTCAGTTTTTTTCCACTTCCAGGGCTCATGCAATACTTATTGAAATTCGTTGTATGTACTTCGTACAAACAGTAAGTCCATGACATGAGGCCATGACATTGGCACGTTGAAGTCGCAGCCCTTTCCCCACTTCGTAGTTCCCCCATTATACCCCCAGAATGCCTATTTTTCTTTGGACACTTTTGTTCCTGTCATCCTTCCTGAAGGGCGGCGGACCCGCTCACAATCTGATTCAACTGGTTCCACCATGTTAGTCATACGATGGACATTGCCATAGTCACTGCCCGTGAGAATATAATTGCTCTGAGATCTCGAGTCGTACCAGCGTCCAGTGTGAGTGGTCGTCAATGCACAAGTTATTGATATCAAGCTAAACAACTCCCAAGCTGCGTTGTTGACTCGAACTGAGTTTCCCTCGAGCAATTCACTCATAATGACACGTTTTGACAGTCTTCATTCCCTAAGCTTATATTCTAGGAAAGTGACATTGGAGAGTCTACTATCAAAGGGAGTTTACCATCTGTGATAGGGAACTGCTCCTTGAACGGCCCTCATGACTTTGGTCTCACAGGAACCCGGAGGAAAGGGTGGTCTTCACCATCACAGATCAGTTTGAATGTCACCCCTTCCAGGAGATCCTCCACAGCTTGAGTGTCATCCTCGTAGCCAGAGACGTTCTTCCAACTAGTAAGATGGCCAGGCGGCAGGTATTCTGCCATAAAAGAGTCGTTTGAGTCGAAAACGTGAATTTCAAATCCAGCAGTGCATGAATGAACAGCCTTCTTGTTCGCTAGATCAAAGAAGTCGAACAAGTAGCTGTCACAGTGGACCCAGAAGATGAAACATGCAGCTTATCCAGCATATGCAGGAATCTCCCATGCAATGGTGACCTATAGATATAGAACATGGTAGTCAGCAAATGTAGGTGACATTCATCTCCCCAACATGCCGGAGAGAATTAGCACATTGGAACATTGATCGGATAGGCTCACCTAATACCCTCTCATGATCCCTTTCGTGAAACCCCATTCTTCTCACACGTCCTTCATCAGCGATATTCTCACGCCCTTATCCAAACTTAGTGCTCTTGAGCTGCCAAGAGAAAGTGGTGAAAGAGAGCCCATGCGCATCAGGCACGATTAAGAGGTTGTTGCTCCAGCCAATCCTCAAGTCACAATTAGAAAAGCCGGAAAAGTAGTCAAAGTACAATAATACTTCGTATCCCAATACAGTGACTCCAAAAACCCTTTCAATACCTAACCTTAACCCAGGGCACGAAGTGCCCTGCAATCACCTGTGGGAATTTCGCTTAGGTTAGCTGGGACCAAATATAGTAATCACTCTTGGCTACAAATAGGTCCCTGGATCATGTGATTTGGCTTAGTGGCTATGAAGATATGTTCATTTTAAATCAACAACTCCATTGAAAGGGTTTTTTCACTTTTGAGCTACACTTGGGATCTTAGTCAAGCCAAAGGGCAAATGCTAATATTTGAATGTACAAACAAGGATACACAAATATACATTGTGTCTGAGTTTAAAACAGCTTACATACTCATTTTTCTCACCCTTAATTATCATTTATTAATCTTACCCATTTATATTCTAGTTAAATCAAAAAGTAGTCAACTTGACAATTACATTGCATCTACAATGAATGGAAATGACTCTATTGTATCTAAATGTTGTTCACAGCTATTTACTAGCCTTCAAAAGAATGTTAAAAGCCAATCATCCATACTTTTAATTTTGAATTTCTATAGTAACATTTATTATACTGTTGTTATAAGTCAGGAAGAGGTATGATAGTAGTAGTATTTGTGTATAATATTGTTTATTGTTCCCTCTATCTATCTATATCTTCATTTTGAGTGATACTATTAAATATTAGTTTTTACACTACTTGTAATTTACTAGATGTTTTTGATGATCTAGTAATATATCTTTTCAATGGCTCTTTTTACATTTACATTCATTATATAAGTAATGTATTATGGTCCTACAAACCATAAATTATTTTTGCCACTATTCAAGATTATATTTCTATGAGCAGAGTCAAATCCAAACAAGCTTTATACTATTAACAAGAAAGTAGAGTAGATTATTCAACCATTATAAATTTTATTTGACTGGTTTTTATGTCCTAATCATTTGTGCTAATATCTGCAATCATTTTATTATATTCAAATGAAGATATGGTTACTTGAATAGTATTTGTCATCTTATAAAAGTTGATGAAATAAATAATACTCTTGATATAAAAAAAGAATATATGAATATTTGGCT
>JBBPTW010000084.1:0-36759 GCA_038094575.1 Phylloporus cf. nigrescens | reverse complement strand
TGGCACATATCAGTAGGAGTTATGATGGAAGGACGACCACCAGTGGACTTGACAAGATCAGGACAAAGTTTAGACCTAACTCTACTGACAGTAGAGTGGTTTAGGCCAGTAGCAACAGAGATCTGATGAGTGGATTGACCCAAATCCAAGAAAGTAATGATTTGGTTGGTTTGGTCAATAGATAGTGGTTTTATGATGATGGAAGTGGAAAAAGAGCGGTGTTATGGTTTGTTTGTACCTTGTTGAACTTGTTGTACATCACATGACTAATTGATTATGTAATAATATGACAGAACATATTAATTTGATACTTTATTAAGTCAGCAACAAAACTATTGCAATGAGTACCTGTTATCAATTGTTGAATATTTCGTTACTGAGAAAGAATTACATAAGCAATGTATATATTTTCGGAATGCCCTTTATCATGGCTTTCTAATGATACCTTGGTTTGAGGATCTAGCATCAATATACCATGAGATATTAACCAATCTTTACAACTATAGCTAACATTGCAATGGTTTTGTTGCTCAGTGTAGTCCAAATAAGCCTTGTGATGTTTAATGGAGAGAAGAGGGTGTTTGACCTTAACTACAGCTTTCATACCAGCCTTTTTTAGGTGGCAGCAGACAGTATTAGAATGAAGGGACTGGCTGGTAATATTGGAGAGGGATTTGGTCATCTGAACTGCATTCTCTGCCTTAGAACTTGAGATTAAACAAATAGCATGGCAAATATCAGTAGAGGAAAGTGTTGATGGATGGCCTCCAGTAGACTTTTGCAGTCCAGAACATTCCTTAGGATGAAGTCTAGAGATGGTAGCAATACCAAGACCAGTACTAGAGGCAATAGAGTGGATGGAATGGCTAGCATCAAGTTGGAAAAGAATAGCATTCTTCTGAGTAGCAGAAAGAGATCACATGATGATAGTAGTTGAAAGTAAAGAGTTGTGTGAATATTTTCAAACTCAGACATGATGTTTATATGTGTATATTTGTTTGTAGCATAATACAATAACAATTATATCCATTCTTGATTGATATCTTATAGTTCATATTAAAAGTCCCAAAACTATTCCAATGTAGTTGCTGTGTTGAAATGGTCATATCTCTGTTTTATCTGGACCAAATCACATGATCTAATGACCAACAGGTAGCCAGGAGTGTGTACTATTATTTGTTCCACTATATCTAAGCGAGATTCCCACAGGTAATTGCAGTGCACTTTGTGCACTGCATCTTGGTTAGATATTGGAACAGTTTTGGGAGCCACTGTATGTTCTGGGCACCATCTGGAAAATCTTCCATGTTAGCACTCATAAGACAATGGAAAGGACGACCAAGCAACAAGTCAAAGTTAGCACAAGCCAGGATTTGTACCTGGACCATGACTTCTCCTGTGCCACAGTCAAGAGAAAGGTTCTCCAAGACACCAATAGTAGTGTCAACATTAGTATTGGCAGATGACATGCACATAGTATGGTCAGAGTGGACTGGAAGTCCTAACTCCTCCCAAATATGCTTGGGCATAGCAATAATCTCAGAACCAGAATTCAAAATACCCACAATGGTATGTCCTGAATTGCCAACATGTGCCTTGATTGCTCAAAGGGGTAGGCTATGATGGGCGACTACAAGCCCCTCATCATTCCAGAGAATCTGGTTTCCATACTCACAAGAGATAGATTCCGGATCCCTTCCAAAGAGTTCATTGACCTGTATAAGATGAGAATGAGGGTGATTGTTAGCAACATGCTTCACAGTTGTGAGATCACGGAATTGCTTCCAGAACTCTGGTGATACCACAAACAATTCCTTTACAGGCACCGGAACACTAGTGTCTAGCACCCACTCGAGAACACGCTTAGGAGCAGTGTCATTCTTGAGAGGAAACAAATATTTATACTGCTTTGTAGGGAGAGATTGGTTAGCTTGTGGGGCGCAAATGGGGATACTACTTTGTACACCGGATGGTGCAGATGCAGTTCCGGTATGACCAGATGAACCCGGTATACCAGAATCTTTGTTAGCATTTAGCAATGAAGAAGTGGGAGGGATCACTTTTGTGACTTGTAACTCTGGAGACAGAAGCTTCTCAGATACTGAAGCAGCTCTGCTATCTGGTTTTTGTGCAGGTGGAACCTGTACACCATCGAAGCAGACATGCTTTTTCCCTTTATTACGAGAGTTTTTGTTAGCTTGGAAAGTAGCCCAGGCCTGAGCAAGATATGGCTGGAAGTTGGTGTCAGCAGTTATGGGGGTAGGATTACTTTCTGCGTCAAACCCCGTTGTAGTGAAATGGAAGTGTCAATATCAAGGATAGAAGAAGAATCTGGATAGAAGGCAGATAGTATATTTGCTATCATATGAGGAGGAGCGTCTCTAGTAAATCCAGATGATGAGAATGCAGCCACAACAGGAATCTGAGCAGTGCCAGAGACATGGTCCATAGTGTCTTTAAGACACCATCCACTGGGAACACGAGGAATCTCCAACCCATCTGGTAGATAAAGCCGGTTGTCATTACCCCAGATAACCTTCCCAGAGTTTAAATATTCGTGACAAATAGGGCAAGTACAAGTGAAGTGTCCTACTTCAGCACAGAAATGATAGAGCGCCAGAGGACAAGTTGCTAGATTAGATTCCACTTTAACAGGAGCAGGATTATAGGATAGGATGGGGGCAGTTGGCAAAACAATATGATGAGGTTGGTAGGTAGGCTGAGATGGCTGCACACGAGGGAGAATATCCAAAGCAGATAAGGCTATCCAGAGTGCTGATCTGGTCAGCAAGAACTTTGCAGTGTCTGAGACATCAGAGATAGGATATGGATCATCAGGATGAACATCCAGTTTAATGATAGCCAGCCTGTGGTGGATGCACTCTTGTAAGTGAGAGGGGAATCCAGCCAAGAACAGTAAGTCTCTTTCAGAGTCAGATAGTTTGTTGTTGGCGATCAACAGAGCGGTAACCTTCTGGAATCTCCTAGTATACTTGCCAAGATTATCCTGGGAGCACATTTGCTTTTTCTGATAATCCTCAACAAGATACTGTAGATTGGCCCAGCAATAACAGCCAGTACAAATTCACAGTCCGGATACAAGACCTTGACTGCTGTGATGAAGACATCCCAGTCAGGAGGTTGCTGTGTAGCTTCGTTGAGAGTCTCCCATACTTCTGCCTCGTCCAGGTCAGCATAGCAGAGAGCAGCTTTGATCTTTCCAGCTGAGTCAAGGGCAGCCTGGGTTCTGAGCATGTCAATATCCTCTAAGTATCGAGGCAGATGAGACAGAGTCTTTCCATCAAATTTTGGGGTGTTAGAGGTGCCACAAAGTAGCATGTGGAACTAAGGTTAAGCCATTAGTGGTGGTGGATTCTATCAGGGATTAGTGACCGGATTGACCAGATTGACCGGATATAACAGAGATAAATCGAGAGAAGAAAGGAATGAGGTAGGAGAAGGGACAACAGGTGGATTATTCTGTAGCAAAAAGGGATTTGTAACTGTGTCGAGAAAAGGAAGAGAAGTTGTTGTAACCAGCTCTTCTGATAAGAAAAGCGGTGATGTTGTTGGGAAAGGAGTTGGAGATAGAGGAGGGAGTGGACTAAGACTAGGAGAACGATATTTGTGTGAGATAGAATGAGTAAAACCACCCAGGACAAAGAGAGAATCTGATGACAGAGAAGTAGATAGGCTATAAAGATGACGTGATCTTTCTGGCGTTACCAGAATGAAAAGGTCAGAGTTAGTGGACAGATCAAGATGATGGAATTCTAATAAAAGATCCTCAAGCTCTTGGTGCTGAGGTGTGGGTTGAAGCAACCTTCTTGACAACCCAGTGGAACCCCTCATGGTGGGCTCCAGTTATAAGAAAGATAAAAAATTGGGTGATGTTAAAAGGGGTGGGTGCGAGTTAGACTTGTCCCAGGAGTTCCTTGGTAAGGTTGATAGAGTGAGAAGGTCTTGCTACAAGAAGACCTAAGTGCAAATGAACAAGTCCAGTTGATTTCGGACTTGTAAGTGAAGTGGATGTGTAGTTTCCAGTATCAGATAGCATGGCAGATATGGCAGATAGAACAAACAGTGACAAAGACAAAAGACAAATGATGAGGGAAAGCATCATGAAGACTTGACGATAGAGTCTGACACTTAGTGAGACGAACAATGGGGTGCAAAAACCTGTTCATTTGAAACATGGTACAAGATTTTTATAGTCTGGGCATATCCTGTGACTAAGTAAGGTTGACAGTGTCAGTCAACTACCAACAGTATCAAGAAACAAAATATGAAGTTAGAATATAAGTGACAGCTTGAGTCTGGTAATGGTGGTATCAAGGTACGAAGTGAGATGAGATATGACCTGAACTCAATAGAGAGAATAAATGTATGAAGAGCTCATGGACCATGCGGGCATACGAAGACTGATTAGTCTGTACGGTGGTCAATAAGTCTATATGAGTAAGAGAGAAACAAAATAAAAATAAAATGTAGAAAGTGGAATAAGTGACCAGATATATAACCAGATAGTACACTAGATACATAGTCCAGTATTAGTCTGGTACTGGAATAAACAAATATATACTTGATCGTGAGCGAATAGACACGGAAACACGGGGAGACATCTTGAGGGATGGGTAGAACTCTTTATGATCTAGAGAGGTGGAGAAAACAACATCTGCAAACATAGGGAGCAGTAAGCTCCTACAATGCTCAAATAAGTATTTCAATAACAATCAAATTATATAATTCAAGTAATATTAGAATAAAAAGAGCATGTACTTTCTACTATTCTGTAATTGTTTGGTCTTATTTGTTTCTTATCTTTTACTATTGACCACTCTTTCCAAAATTACCCAATATTGAGACACTTTTTTAAGCCACTATAATATCTGATGAATCTTGTGGCAGATCCCTTTAAAGCCAAGATATGATATGTTGAAAGTAAAAAAGACAATTTCCTTGCCTGGTTGGTTATTGGTATTCATACCACTCATTAAGATAAGTTATTCACACTTTCACCAATCTTGTAGAGGATACTGCCATAATGGTTTACCAGCATAACTTACTCTTCCAGAGGTGTCTAAATCTCTTTTTTATGTCCTTTCAATTTGTTATAAGGTGAGAACCAGACTCCTTTCACTCTACCAAAGTTACTGATCTAAATTGTGGACATCTACTGTTCTCAAATTAATGTCACTATGGTCTATTTGCCACATAATCACGTAGATATGATCATGTTACCTAACATAGAAGTCCTTTGTAATATATCAATTAAAAAATGGAATATAAACTGGATTTGTCTATTTAGTAGCATTCCTGAATGTGGGCCTGCAAAATTGTAATATCTCAATGAAATATTGCAGATTTAATATGACCATTGTGAGATTCTATTGGATCATTCCATGTTTTTGACCATTTCTATATAGAAAAAGTAGTGTTTTGCTGTACCAAAAAAAATACTTTATAAGTTGCATATATTATATTGGTATCTAGGTCATGCTTTGCAATGAAAGGGCCACCCTCACTAGCAACCTTCAATATACTGCATTTGTTCTTTTTAATAATCTAATATTTTATAGAAAGAAAGTAGTCAAGATCTTTGTCCTTCACTTCATGAAGAAATATGAAGCCAATTGGTAGTTACTTATATCAGGGAATGTGGTTGCCATGGCTTTGAAGAAGCAATCTGTCACTGATATTTGTTTACATATTTACTATATTTACATACCTTGTGCTTTAGATTATGAGGTTAGTCTAGTAGAGTGAAATTTCATGAGGTTCAAGATCTGGGTCACACAGTGCCTATATATATATAATGTGCTTCTATAAGCACAATGGGAATATGGAATGCATATTAATTACTTAAAATAGATATTTCTAATTTCATTATATTGCATAAAAGAGCATATATATATATATTTAATAGTTCAAGAATTTTAATAAATCTTAGCATAACTGATCAATTTTTTTCCCATGCTTCTCCTGATCTCAATTTGTGCCTTTTATACTACTGATACTATCCATTCATTCAGTGAGATAAAATATCCTTTGATGTCAACACAATGATTTGGAAACAATAAATAACATAGTATTTTAAACAGATATTAGTTCAGGTTTACTATTACAAGAATCTACTCCATTTTTGTTGGTGCCAACATGTCCTTATGGAGGTCATGCATAGGGGAATTTGCCTTCCAGAGGGCATGCATGATGTCATTCAGAGATATATCATATATATGAATGATATATAATAACTCAAAAAAGTGTTTCAATATTGGGTCTATTTGAAGAAATTGATTAATTGCCAAAGATAAGGAACAAACAAGACAAAACATTTGCAAGATAAAAGAAGATAAATGCTCTTGGCATTCTAAAACCACTTAGGTCATGTGATGTGGTTGTTATGTCACTAAGATATGGCTATTTGAAAATGACAAGTCATTGGAACATTTATTTGAGCATTATTTTAATTTTGATCTTTAGTACCTAGTATGGCCCCTTTTGGCCTTAATCACTGCCTCTAGCCTTCTAGGCATGCTTTCTATCAGCTTTTGACATTCCTCAACCTTAATCTTTCCCCACTCCACTACAATTTTCTCCCACAATTCCCATACTTCTTTTGATGGTGTTGGATAGCTATTGAACTTTTTCTTTAGGATTTGCCAAACATGTTCAATAGAACTGAGATCTGGAGACTGTGCTGGCCAATTCAGAACACTGATTCCATGAGATTCAAGCCACTCTTGAGCTCTTTTAGAGGAGTGTTTGGGGTCATTATCTTGTTAAAAAATAATACTTTTCTTAGGAATCCCAGAATACTTCATGCTAGGCAGCAAATTGTCCTCCAAAATGGAGACATACTGCTCGACACCCATCTTACCCTCTATCTCTGCCAAAATTGTCACACCATTCTAGCCCATACATCTCCAAACCATTAAAGAACTTTCTTCAAACTTTACTGTTCCTTGAATCTCTTTGTTTTGCAGAGGCTTACCTACTACTTTTCAGACATATTTTCTTTCATCTGATTTAATTTTGTGGATTTTAGTTTCATCTAACCAAATAACCCTAGTCCAATCTGCTACAGTCCAGTTTTGATACTTGAGAGCAAAGGCTAGTCTCTGTTTTCTATGTTTGACAGACAAAAAAGGCTTCTTCTTCTTGACTACAGCTTTGAAAGAAGCAGCCTTGAGCACATTACAAATGGTCTGTGCAGAGACAGGAGAGTGAAAAGCAGAGTTAATGAGATGGGTAGCTTGAATAGCATTTTCAGCCTTCCCAGTGGAAATGCTGGAGACAATACTTCTTTTATCTGTAGAAGAAAGTTTTGAAAGATATCCTAGCTTGATATTTTCCTTCTCTGGAAGGAATTCCTTGATAATCCTAGCCACAGTGAACTTGCCCAAACCAGTTTGAAAGGAGATCTGATGAATAAAAAGGCTAGATTCAGAGTGGGAGAGAATATTTGCTTCAGTAGAGGTAGGAATGGATTTCATAATGATATTGTATTAGTTGAGTAAGATATATTCCATTTATATATTTGAGGATTATGTAATTTACATAAATAATCAGGGCCAAGATATTACATCCATTAGAAGCTGTCAAACTCTTATATTATTTACCAAATAATAAATAATTGCATAATGCTCAAATAAGTGTTTCAATGACTTGTCATTTTCAAATAGCCATATTTCAGTGGCATAATAACCAAATCACATGACCTAAGTGGTTTTAGAATGTCAAGAGCATGTATCTTCTTTTATCCTGCAATTTTTTTATCTTGTTTGTTTCTTATCTTTGGTAATTAATCAATTTCTTCAAATAGGTTCAACATTGGAATACTTTTTTAAGCTACTGTATTTTATAAACTTTTGAGAAGTAAACACAGGCACTACAATGATTTTGGCATTCTCATCTATTCAACCAATATTTTATTGTAGAATAGTTGTGAATCACCACAAATTTGATATCATGAATAAATAAAGATTAAATCATCCACATATCATACTGGAATGTTAGAAAATAGACTCCATTATGCACGATCTTTACTATAACGAATCTAATTCATTTATTCTCAAACCTTTAATATGTATTATTTAATAAACTAATATATATAGACTGGCAGAAATACTATGTTATTAAAGAAGAGCAGAATGAGATTTGATCTAGATTGAAGTACAGCTTCCAGATCATGAATGTATCTATAGATAAGTGATGGATGATTCTGAATACAGTAGCAATATTTCTTGAATTTTCAAATGGAAATTGTGACTGCTTCTGCAGCTAAATCATCTATTACTACTTATACTTGTTTATTGATTTATTTAGCTTGCCAAAAACAAACTGGAAAAGAATAAAAAATACAGAACAATAGTAAATATTTACCTACAGCACATATGTAAACTTTAGATGTTATACAAATGGCACATATGGGTTATTTACTAGAATGTGTGTTATCTATTTAAAATAATTTCAAACTTGTATTGTTTCAACTAATGTTTCACTGTACAACTAGATAAAAAAATGGCACATGTAGAATAGAATGTTTTAAAGTTTCAACAACTTTGAGAATAAAGTATACATATTTTAACTTACCTACAAATTTCAGTAATAAACTGTTCAATTAAAAATTATGAATAGCCCTTGATACTCCTAGCCCTAGTTCTAGCCTTCCTCCCATGGGTTATATCAATGCCTTCTCAAGTCTAGATCACCATAATTGCATATGAAAGACAAAGCAACTTGATATGTACAAATATTTCCAGCTCCCATGTCAATGGCTCATACTCAACTCTGCTTATGATCTTATAGATAATAATAATAGTAGCAGCAGTAGCAGTAGTAGTAGTAGTTAGCCATCTGGTAAATATTCTTTCACTTTACTTTCTTGTATAGTAGTAATAGTAGTGGTGGTAATCCATTCCAGTACTAGGAAAATGTGACAACAAGGTGTCATGAATACCAAAGGTAAGTCTGCTATATCATTATGTTAAATCTGTAGTATATGAAGCATAGTTGACAATAATAACTAGGATCAGTTTGAAAAATAGTGGACAGCAGATGATAAGTGGTCACAAGAACCCCAATTAAGTATTAAATCAGATATAAGTGGCTTTGTTGTACTTTCAAGCAAAGAGCAAGAGCTTTACAATATGTTTATATAGAATTCTGAAAATATCACCACAAACAATTCTGCTGTCTCCTTTTCCCACATCATGTAGCTTTCCTCATTATAATCTAGCTATCTTATAGAGAATATATTATTTTATCAATTAATTAGCTCAGCTCTGCCAAATATCATATAATATATAAAGATATATTCATAACTCATATTTGTATGGCACTATAGGAACACTTGTTTTCCCTGAATCTTGCATGTTGAACAAAGATAATATTGTTGAGTACTATGCATTTTATTTATTTCATTGTTGTCCCATTCTTCCATAATATTTCTATTAATATTCAACATTCTTCAGTTCTTATCCATTATTCCTCTTTGAGATTGCTATAGTGTTTTAAAGAGTTTTCATGCTATTCCAGGCAGAGTGCCATTGCCAACCAAGTCATTGTTTCTTTCTCATTGTACTAGCATCTGCACTATATGAATAAAATATTCCTTATACTTTCATGTTTGTTGAAGAACCAATATCAGAAGGCTTCTGTTACAACTTACTCTTTTTCTTCACCTGCCACATCTTTGATTATCATTTTGATTTATCCAATTGGACACTATTTTTTTTCCACCAATGACTTATCATGTTTCATCATATTCCATAGCCTTCTACTTGCTTTGTCATTGGTTAACCTGCCCTTATAATTCCTTATTGTTCTCTCATGTTCTATGCTTACCAATACTTGTTCTTCAACATTCTATGGTCTTTCTTGGCTTAGATATATAAACCTTCATCTCTTACTCTGTATAGTAAGCTAGAGCTCCTTTGTATCTCCATTCCTTGAAACACATTATACCATTGGAACTTTTGAATATTCTTTGGACATCCTCTGAAACCTTGAACCCTTGATCCACCCAAGGGTCCTTTTCACATGTTTTTGTCCTACACCTGAGTGGATGCTACTTTGAACCCCCTGACCAACCTTTAGGATCTCTATTGGTCTTTGTACTATCATTGAGTGCACTTATCTCTTGAACCCTTGACTTTAAGAGCTTTTACAAAGGCTATACCTATTCTTATCCAAGGTCAAGTATAATAGCTTCCTGGCCCAGAGAGAGGTCTTTCTAGACACTTTATATAATACCATGCCTTGCATAGTCTACAAAAGCATTGAATATCCCTATCTGAATTATATGGCTTATCATACTTTGAATAGTAGTGCATGCCTAGAGCCTGGTCTAAATGATAAGATATATTATATTAGTGAGTAAGTAAATCATATAAGAATTATGATCCTATCATAATTTCATATTGTATGGATCTCATTCCTTTCTTCTTTTTATAATGTGTCATACAGTTGAATTTTAATATCATAAACCATATTCAATATAAATCTCTGGGTTGTGAGATTGATATATGGGACAATTCTCTGTCATTGAATTTGTAAACAACTTCTGAAGCTTTAAGAAATGTAAACATATTGTTAGATTAATCACGCAAATAGTTATATTTTAAAACTGGTAATCTCACACTTAATATATGTGGCCTCTATGATATGTTGTTCTTTACACAAAACCAGCTTATTGGATGCAATATGAGAATAGAAGCTAGTAGTAAGTAAGTAAGTAAGTAATTAAGTAAATTGTAGCAGTAGTGGTGGTTAACATATATCTGTCCTTTAAGATCCTGTTTGTGATAAAACCACCATATAGAAATTTAGACTACCTTTGATTTAGATTGTCAGAATAAATAGCAAAGGCTGAAAGCCCATAATGAAAATAGACACACTTTAGATTTGATCATCTCAACTCTAATATCTTCTAGCTTGGCTTGTCAAATATCATTTCTAAATCCTCTAATGCTTACTTTGAAAATGGTATCATTAGATGTTTCATGGTGGCACTACAATAAAACATGATTGTTATTTTCTTTTACATGTTATAATGATAAAATATGTGTGATTCTGGGTACATAAACAAATAATCAATCAATGAAGTGGATAGGAAAAAGAGTAATAAGTAATCAACAATTACTATTTATCATTTATTGATGACTAAAACAAAAAGTTTATCAATTCCAGCTCAAATATTTGTATATCTCTAGTAATCCACCTGCATATTATTCACTAATTGGAAATTGATTGAACTGCTTCAAAGTAGGTGAAGGTAGATATTTATCTGCCATGTTGATTTGTTAAAACAGTAAGACAAAAGTGCAAGTATGAGTTTAATTTAATAAAACACATGGTATATATTATAACTTACTCTTTTCTTGCTAATCTTTTCGCTTGATTACTATTGTAATATATTCAATTGAGCACTATTTCTTTTCATCAATGACCCACTATTGTTTCATAGTATTATATAACATTTTATTTGCTTTATTATTAATTAGCCTGCCCTTACTCTTCTGTATTGTTCTTCAATACTCTATATTTATCAATCTTCATTCTTTGATGTTCTATGATCTTCCATAGCCTGGATATATAAATTCTCACTTTATATTCTGTACTACTAAGCTTGAGCTTCTTTGTACTTTCACCTCTTTGGAATACATTATATTATTGAACTCCTTGAATATTCCCAGGGACCTATCTTGAACCTCTGAACTATCAATTGCCTTCCAAGGTTCTCTTTGTGTCTTTATCCTATACTTAAGTGGACACTTACTTTGAACCTCTAGCTGACCTTTAGAATCTCTATTGGTTTTTATTCTATTATTGAGTGGACACTTTTCTTGAACTCTTGACTCTTAAAACCTTTACAAAGGCTATGCTTATCCTTACCCAGGCCAAGCATAACAGTATAGATATTTATATATTATCTCTCTTTATAGAATTGTCCCTTTTAGACTTGATCATATATCAAATCTAGAAATCTGAAAAATGAAATGAAACAAATAATAAATAAACAAGTATTATTATTTATATAATAATATATTCATTGATTTATAACATATATATCACATTATATCAAACTTTGTATCAGTTTACTATGTCTGCCAAAAGAATGATGATGGTTTCTACGAAGCTATGAAAAATATATTTGCTATTGGTTCATTACTTCAAACGTTAAAATACCACTCTACAATCTCATATCAAATTGACATTACTACTTCTACTATGTATACAATTTTGCAGAAACTCTTTGAGATAAACATAAAAACAAGAATCCTATCTTCTACTATTACTTTAGATCAAGAGCAGTTGTCTGATGGTTCATATTTTCCAACTTATTTTATAAAAGATAATTTTACTACACCACTACAATCAGAGTTCAATTATTGAATAGATTATCTAAGTGCTTTTTTAAGCACAGATACATTTAATTACTGAATCAATTGTCTGAGTTTTTAGAACAACTCTGACATTATTAATAAACCTTTATCATCACCTTTCTCACTGGCACAATCTTTTGATAATATTTTGTACCAATTTTTCTCTTCAGATCTTGAAAGTGAAAATGAAAGCAACAATGATTGTGTGCAAAGACAAACTGCTGCTGCTACCTTAAAGTAACTGTGTCAGGATTATAAACATTCTGGCAAGTATTTCTATTTCTTTTGTTATACCTTTATACTACTATTAGCAGTAGTCATAATAATAGTAATCCTATTATGTTAGATAAACTGGTGAAGTATCCTGCCTCCAAAAGACAAAGGGGAAGGCCTTCATAATGAAAACAAAGGACTGTATTAACAATAGTTACAAATGTTAGAAGAGAAGATAATGGATTTACAAGTAACAACAAAGGTTAGTATTTACATGGGACAATACTGGATATTCTAATCATTTATTTGGGCAGTTCCACTTGTTTCATTATCACATATTGGTACATGTGATAATGAAAAAAAAAGCAAAAGAAAGGCCAATAAAGAAATGCATAATAAATAATAATTCTCATCTGAGAAAAGTAGTATTACAACAAGGCATGACTTATATTAATATGTTTATTCATTTTTTTAAACCACAGCCTATCAGGTCAGATCTGATTTAAAATATAGTGTCCTTGAAAATATCCACTTCTAAATGGTCAAGGGAAAAATTGTGTAAACAAAAGAGAATTTCTAAACAAACAAAAAGCACTATGAGTAATGCATAAGATAAGCAAGAATTAGCTGTTTCTATATTATATTAGTTCACTGTGTATACATATCATCTAAAGTCCTCACTTTTCCAGTCCAGGGCCTGCTTTCTATAGAAAAAGATTAGTCTACATATTTATATTATTATATATAAAGAATATTACTAAGTAGATAATAAGCTGTGAAGAAGGCACAGAATGGTCCTAAGAAAGGAGTATCTAGTAGTATTGACCACAATTAAAGACAATCTCAAGAAGATCATGAATTATTATTTTTCTGAAAACAATAAAGTCAGAAAGTCAATTTAGAAACAAATTTTCCTTTTTTAAAAGTAATATCCAGGTAGAATATGGCAGGTAAGCTTTGTATTTCAAACATTGAAAATTATATCCAATCATCAGTCTACTACTCCATGGTTATGGTTCTTTTCTCTACAATACTATGGTATTCTGCATATGAAGACCTCTTATCTCTTGACAACAAATGCTGGATTAAAAGCACTGTTGCTGACTTTTACCTTTCTTCTATATGATATGACATGCTTGGAAATGTACCATGTACCTTCATGATAATCTTTCATAATAGCCACAATCTTCAAATCTCTTTAGAAGTCTTTGATATCTATAAATATACCCATTATATTTCTATAAATGAATCATGCCTTATTGTTTCTATAATATTTCTGGTTTATGATCATCAAAGCTTCCACTTCTTTGCTATCATATTTGATTATTCAACACAGACAGCATATGTTATCAAATAAAGGCTCAATGATAACAATTACCAATATAATAAGGACAAGAATATATGAAGAGGTTCTGAATGCTGGAAGATTATTGTAGATTTTCATAACTGGAATGTAAGAGATATGAAGAATGTTATTGTGATAGCAAGAGACTGGCCACAGAATGAATATCATTGTGGACCCATTTTCTATGCACTCATTAAAGGGTGTATTGAAAATGGTATTGAAAAGACATTGGAATTTTTATCCATGGCTTTTATCAGAAGCAGACCCCTGTGATCATATTCTCTGGCTACATACTTGAATTATCTTTCTAGCCCTGCCTCTCTCCCTTCTTCATCATCCCTGTTTCTCATATGTCATGTATGGGAGTGCTCATCTGGTCATTCCCAACCATTGCAGTCTCCCACACCAAGTATTATTATGAAACACTTTTTTCAGTCTTAGACTGGACCTAGTGCAATGTTATTGATGGTATGTATGTTGGATTCTTATGCATCAACTGGCTATTCAATGGATGAGCTAGCATCACAATGTTATCTTCTGTGCCTACAGAGCTATGAATAGTTGATAGTGCAGTCTTGTAATGGCCTGCAGTTATTTTTGTGGAATTTGAATTTGTTACTATACCTACTCCAGAACAGCAACCAATAACAATTAAAGCAACAGTGTGTCAATGGAGGGTACTAGATATGACAACGACTTTTCATATCTTACAATGAGCTAGCAACGAGATTTTTGGAACCCATATCATAATTTCTTATAAGGCAATGACAGTGTAGTACATAAGCATAGGAATGGCATGATCATATAATTGTGTGTCATTGTAACACATGAACAGACACCCAGCAGAAAAGGGCCATATTAATGGATTGTAAGTTCTTAGCATGACCCAAAGATTTTTGTGACACAGGTGTTATGGCAATGATAAATAACTTATCTAGAGTTGTTGAAAAGCAGTTAAGTGCATCTAGTACTAGAAAAAGAGTTTGGCAACTGTAACATCTATGATGAACATGTTCTTGTAAATGAGAGGGGAATCTGGCCAAGAACAGCAAGTTTCTCTTAGAATTGGATAGTTTGTTGTTGGCAATCAATGGAGCAGCAACCTTCTGGAATTTCCTGGTATACTTATCAAGATCATTCTGAAAACATATTTGCCTTTTCTAATAGTTCTCAATGAGGTACTATAGATTGGTTCAATAGTAGCAGGCAGTACCTTCACATCCCAGGTACAAGATCTTAACTGCCATGATAAAGATATCCCAGTTCAGTGATTGCTAAGTAGCTTTGTCAAGGGTTCCTCATACTTCTGCCTTGTTCAGGTCAGCATAGCAGAGAGTAGCTTTGATCTTTCTGGCTGTGTCAAAGATAGCTTGGTTTCTGAGCATGTCAATGTCCTTTAAGTATTAAGACAGATAGAATGAAGTCTTTTCATCAAATTTTGAAATGTTAGAGATATCATGAAGAGGAATATGAAACTGGGGTTGGACCATTGATGAAGACAAATTCTGTTGAAGATTAGTGACTGGAGTGACTGGATTGACTAGATATAACAGAGATAAATCAAGAGGGGAAAGAGACAAGGTGGGAGAAGGGAGTACAGGTGGATTGGTCTATAGTAAAAGAGAATTGGTAACTGTATCAAGAAAAGGAAATGATGTAGTTGTAGCTGACTTGTCTGATAAAAGGAATGGTGATATTGTTGGGAAGAGGTTGGAGATAGAGGAGAAAGTGGACCAAGATAAGGAAATAATCTAATGACAGTGAAGTAGATAGGCTATAGAAGTGATGAAACCTTTCTGATGTTACTGAAATAAAGAGGTCAGAGTTAGCAAATAGGTCAAGACAACAGAATTCAGATAAAAGATCCTTGAGCCCTTGGTGCTAAGATATAGCTTGAAGTAACCTTTTCAACAACCTAGTGGAACTCCTTGTGGTGGGATTCAGTTATAAGAAAGATAAAAAGTTGGATATTGTTAAAGAGAATGGGTGTAAGTTAGACTTGTTCCAAGGGTTCCTTGGTAAGGTTATATGAAAAGAAGGGGCTACTATAAGTATATCTGAGCATGAATAGGCAAGTTTGGTTATTTTCAGACATGGATAAATGGCTGGATAGATGGCTCCAGTACTGGACAATAAGGTGGATGATACAAAGTAAGATAAATACAAGTGAGGACAGTGAGTCAAACATTATAAAAGCTCACAATAGAGTCTGATAATAAATGGGAGGAAAATCAGATTGACCTTATTGATATTTAATACAAGTGTTTTATAGTCGAGAAATTCCCCAGAACTCTAAGGTACAAAGATGAAGTAAAATAGAAACAGTATCAAGGAAACAAAATAAAACAAGATACCATAAATATTAGAGAATAATAGTACAAGTCAAGCACTGATGGTATCAAGTAAATAAAGACAGCTAAGATGTATCCAGAACTGAGCTTACAAAGAAGTAATCAAAATGCATAAATAACATCTCTAACCATGTGATGGAGGGGATTAGTAGTAAGCAGAAATAATAAATAGTAAGTTGAAATGAGAAGAGAAGAAAAATTCATGAGAAAAATGAAAATAATAAGAGATATCACTGAATAACATCACCAGATATAGCACTGGATAATAGTCTGGTAGGTCAGTCTGATAGCAGATAAAACTGGATATATACTAGAATTGTTTGATCATGGGCAGATAGATGCAGAACACCAGGGAATATCTTGAAGAACACTTCTAAACACTATGGGAGTCTAGAAAGATGAGGGACAAGCCCCCACAAATGTATTGGGAAAGTGTACTGAATGGCAATAGCTCTCCCAAGATATGCTCCAAGTCATAGTAAGTGATAATATAACAATATGTATATATATAGTGGCTCAAAAAAGTGTCCCAATATTGGGTGATTTTAAAAAGAGTAGTCAATAATGAAAGATAAGAAACAAATAAGACCAAACAATTGCAGAATAGTAGAAAGTATATACTCTTGGAATTCTATCACTGCTTGAATCATGTGATTTGGTTGTTATGAAACTGAGATATAGCCAATTCAAAATGGTATGTCATTGGAACACTTATTTGAGCATTATTACTATTTCATAGTTTACAGTTAAGGTAATATATACTTGGCTTTAATTGCTTATAAAATCAATGATATGCATGTAAACATTATTCCTAAGTCTGAAAAGCTTATATACATATTGATTTCCTTCCATAATTACCATTTATTAATATAACATACTAATATTCTATTCTAGCTTGGCATTGGTTTTTTTTATAGACCAATTATCTCCATATTGGTTATTTATGATTATGACACATCCAAATATCATATTTAATCACTTTATAATGTGGGTAAATACAATAGAGGTCAGCAACCTATACTTTTCTTCCTTAGCTTCTAGTATATTATTTTTTTAATTGTCTGCTATAAACCAAGAAGTGGTATTTGATCAAAGATATCTTTGTTCTATATTAGCCATAAGGAATTCCAGGTACACACATTTATATTATAGAATATATCAGCATATATTAGCCCATAACATCTCTTAAAAGTATTAAAAATCAATGGTATTTAAATATATAATAACAATAGATGTCTCTAGAAGTTCTTTTGCATTTATATTTTATAACCATTTGATGAAGGTTGATCCTTATAAGCTATGAAATGATATTACAACTATCTAGCATTCCATTTCTATAAGTATTGACAAGTTCAAGTAGGCTTCTTAATGTTTCAAGAAATATAAATGATATTGATGTCTAATTTTAACTTTTATAGGATATTTTATGACATATTAATTGATGGTGTTATGATGGAAGAATGATGGCCAATATAAGACACAGATATCTTTGACCAAATACCACTTCTTGGTTTATAGCAGACAATTAAAAAAATAATATACTAGAAGCTAAGGAAGAAAAGTATAGGTTGCTAACCTCTATTGTATTTACCCACATTATAAAGTGATTAAATATGATATTTGGATGTGTCATAATCATAAATAACCAATATGGAGATAATTGGTCTATAAAAAAAACCAATGCCAAGCTAGAATAGAATATTAGTATGTTATATTAATAAATGGTAATTATGGAAGGAAATCAATATGTATATAAGCTTTTCAGACTTAGGAATAATGTTTACATGCATATCATTGATTTTATAAGCAATTAAAGCCAAGTATATATTACCTTAACTGTAAACTATGAAATAGTAATAATGCTCAAATAAGTGTTTCAATGACATACCATTTTGAATTGGCTATATCTCAGTTTCATGACAACCAAATCACATGATTCAAGTAGTGATAGAATTCCAAGAGTATATACTTTCTACTATTCTATAATTGTTTGGTCTTATTTGTTTCTTATCTTTCACTATTGACCACTCTTTTTAAAATCATCCAACATTGGAACACTTTTTTGAGCCACTGTATGATAGAGCTAACATTGACTCCTTATCCAACAGAGTTTTACAAGCAATCTGTTATTAATATTCAGTCCCTACTCAACCTAGAGCTGTGTACAATGGAGGAAAGTGATATAGAGATGTTATGTTTTCAGAAGATAAATATAGTATACCAAGAGCTTATAAGTATGAGGACTAGGGCACACAAAGCCCTTGACATTATAATGAAGAACTGAAAGGTGTCAAATGTATATACTAAGATGTATCAAGGAAGTTGAAGAGATCTGGGCCCTTTGATTTCATTAGATAATATTGATCTTGCCAGTGTTATAATATAGATATAGTGATTATAGTGGTAATCATATATAGTTTACTACTTATAAACTCCAAGCTAACTATGTAATAAAATTTTTTGACATCATGAAATGGATGAGAAAGTATGAAAACACTAGGCTTTATAATATATATTATACTACTAAGCAGAGTAGTGGAAGACTGAAAGAAAAAACATTTTCTACCACAATGGAACCAGGGACAGTCATGCTTTAGAAAGCAAATCTTTTAATATCAGAAACCCCTGCATAGTTTGCACATTAACTTCTATATGTTTGCCTCATAAAGAACAAAGATATCTAGCAAGTTCCAAGACATATGTTAGATATGTTGTTTGTGAATACAAGCAGTTGTTAAAATCACCAAAAATGAAATAGTAGTAGTATAATTATCAATTTCTATAGTTTTAAGAGCCTGTATCAGATGGATCATTTGATTATTATAAAAGAGTAATTTGATAATAATCTTCAGTCTATTGATAATCTAATATAAATTTATTACTATTAGTACCATCTATACAGAACAAATGTCTAATCACAGTCTCTCAAATACTAATTTCTTTATGTAAGACATTTTGATCTGCAGATAATACTTTCTCAAATTAATTCAAGAGCACTGTCACAGATGCTGCAGGATTGGACTGGAATATTGCAAAATAGTTTACTAAGATATTGATGTATGCATGGGTATGGGCTATCTGAGATCATTGAATGTTGTGCAGTATATTGTAAGTATTAGTTGTAGTACTTCTGTTTGCAGCTGATTTAAATATTATTAGATTGACCGACTGAAAGTCATAAGAGAATATTGGATTAGTTTCTGAAGTTGTTTTTCAATAAACATTAAAACAACTTCCAGATCCTTTCTCATGATGTTACTACTACTCATAATCTAGAAGGTTGGACCCACTTTCAGAGTCAGGTGGGGTTGAAATTATACCACTACTGCTGTCTGCCAAAACATATCTACTCCTCAATGTCTGAACTGCTCTAATAGGTATCCTTTTGTAAAAAAGATCTTTAAAGAAGTTGCTAAGCTCTGGCCAGCTTTCTTCACTGGATATATGTATAAGTAAAGTTCATAGATTCCTCAACATCACAGGAAAACCTCTCTATGCCTGTAGCAGTAGATATTTATAATAGAACATATGTTATATTAAGGATATATAGTATATATAATTTTGAGTTATTCATACCTGTGCTATATCATTATCAATATGATTTCTGAAACTATTACATAATATGTCTTCCATAAAAGGACATTTCCTGGCTTTTAGAAACCTTATATTTATAGAAATGTCAGACAAAGAGATTAAAAGAAAAGCCAGAAGAAGAAGAGGAACAAATAAAAAGAACAAAAAGAACAGTTGAGAAATGACTCCAAGAGCATAGAGTTTTATCAATATGTTTCTTCACCAGAGGCAATGTAGAAAATGCTCTCTATAATGTGATAGGATTAGAATAGTTCTCAGCTGCTAATCATCTGTCAGGCATATTTCTAACACTCAAACAATAAGAAATACTTGACTATGGAAGGATTGGGGTTCAAATATAATTGTAACTTCTAAAATCAGATATAGCAGGTTTAGAGAGGGGAAAAAAAGGGGAAAGAACATGTCTGTCATCACTAAAAGATAGGTGGAAAGTAGCTGATTAAATGTGGTCAAAGGAAGGATATATATACTATCACTACTGTTACTCCTAAGACATATTTGTTATGTAATGGGACTGTTCATGTTAGGGGCAGTTTATATTAATTAATTAACTAACCAGTTAACTAACTAACTTGAAATGAATTAGACATATGTGATCATAAAATACATAATATATCTGTATGGTGGTATTCTATAGACAAGCATAGTAACACTTGATAATACTTTATAGATGAATTACAAACACATTATAAACACAGTATTAACAAGTGAAAAACATTATAATGTCATATATAATATACTAGCAATACATAACCAATATTCTAGCTTTGTGAAGAATGTTTGAATATATTAAAAACATGTTAAAATATTGGAAACATAAGGGATGAAAATAGGGTGGACAGATAGAAGATGACAGATATGCCATATAGTGATATAATGCACAAGATTTCTTTAATTGTATACTATCAATATATAACTATTACAAAGTGACTATGCAATGCAAATGTTTTAGAACATCATATTCACAAGTTACTATGAATCTGTAAAAATTATGCTAGATAGATCTTCATGTATTTAAATAATGTACAAAAATTCAACAGTGGTTTATAAGAGCACTTAGTCATACCAAGATAAAATGTGTTGAATTGATAATATGTATAGGCCACTGGAACCCCAGATTCAAGAGATTGGGTCTGTGAATTGGAAAGGTAAAGCTTGAAAGTACTTTGTAAGTTAGCAAGCATTATTGCAGCAAAATATGAAAAGCAAAGACTTATAGAATGAGAATATAGAACCAATTATTGAGGTGAGAGCTGAGTGTGATTGTTATGGTTAATTATAATTGTGACAAGTTTCAATCTTCTCTTTGGTGCAGGATGCTAAGCCAACAGTACACTACATCTTATTACCTCATGGTATACTCCCAGAACTATTAGCAACAGAAAAGAAAAAAGGCTGAGAATGGCCTTGAAGCAAGATTTCTCAAGGCTTGCAAAGCACTTCATGCTGGTTCCTGCAAGAATCTTGAAACAGCAGTAAAGAAGTTCAAGATTCCATACCATATCCTTGATTGATAATACAAGCAGCTTGCTACCTCTTAGTCATAAACACATAGCAAGTAGCAATTATTCACCAATGCATAGGAGAAGAGAGACCAATTCTACAACCAGTAGCATGTACAGCCAATTAGATATAACACATGATCTATATCCCCAGTTATAATATATTTTTGTCACTTACTAAAGCCTTTAAAATATTATTGATATCAAGCTTATGCTCTGCTATTAGCTACTAAATTGAGGTTGCAAGCTCCACACATGTCAAACATGTGACTAAGTGTGACAAATGTTTGCATTGCATATGCAAATAGGGTTCAAAATTTGGAAGCTTGCTTCCTCCCCAACAAAAATTGATAACAATTAGAAAAAATAAGTAGTAGATGGACTATTATGTTTTTAATTTATATATTTGAATCAAGGAACATGACTTGTATTGTTGAAGTGCCAGAACTGAAATACTAATTTCTTTGCACTTCTGAGACCCTGATAGTAGATAGCAGGAGTATGCATGATATCAGATTTACTACACTATACTATACTTCTATGAAGACTTTGACCATATGGTGATGTATTACTACTACTATATGATTGGTAAGGTTTTAACACACTTCTAGTACACATTTGAGTATATGATTGTGGTAAATCATTGATTATATAATAGACTGAACAAAAAATATACTTTAACAAATAAAATGGTGGTTAGAAAGGCATGAAGTGGAATTTGAAGGGGTATTGGGAAACAATCTATCAGTCATGGGAAGGTTCATCAAGATATGATATTCCATTACTATATGGAAGACATATATATATGCTGCTACTCTCATATACAGTGGCTCCCAACACTATTTCAATATTTAACCTTAATGTAGTGCACAAAGCACATTGCAATTACCTGTGGAGAGTTTTGCTTAGATGTAGTAGGGCAAATAATATTACACACCTTTGGCTACCTGCTGGTCTTTGGATCATGTGATTTGATTCAGATATGACAGAGATATGATCATTCCAAAACAGTAACTACATTGGAATGGTTTTGGGGCTTTCACATATAGTTAGAATATTTGGTATCTTTAGTGCTTGGTATATTCTTCTTTGGCTTTGATTACTACCTCAACCCTCCTAGGCATGCTCTCAATCAATGTTGCACACTCCTCAACTGATATTCCCTCCCATACCTTCTAAATCCTCTTCTATAATTTCAAAATTCCATTAGGGGGATGTTCATACTCTACAAGCCTCCTCATGAGGTAACTCCAGAGATGTTCAATGGGATTTAGGTCAGAGGATTGTGCAGGCCACTTCATAGTCCAAAAATCCTACTTCTCTAGCCAGTTCTTAATCTTCTTGCAGATATACTTAGAGTTATTGTCTTGCTAAAAAATGGTATCAAAAGAATTGAGACCATAATACTCCAGAGTATTGAGAAATTCATCCTTCAAAATCTGTAAGTAGAGATCTTTTTAGTTGTCTGCTAATATCACTCCTTGATTTGTAGTAAACAATTATGAAGATAATATACTAGTAGTGAAGAAAGAAAAGTGTAGGTTTCTGACCTCTATTCATTGTAAAGTGATTGGATATGATATTTGGATGTGTCCTAATTATAAATAATCAATATAAAGATAATTGGACCATAAACAAAATCAATATCAAGCTAGAATAGAATATTAGTATATTATATTAATCAATGATAATAATGGATGGAAATCAATGTGTATATAAGCTTTTCAAACTCAGAAATAATGTTTACATGCATATTATTAATTATATAAGTAAATATAGCCAAGTATATATTGCCTTGACTATAAACTATAAAATAGTAATAATGCTCAAATAAGTATGCCAATGATATACTGTTTTGAATTGGCTATATCTCAGTGTCATAATAGCCAAATCACATGATTTAAGCAGCATTAGAATGTCAAGAGTATATACTTTCTACTATTCTGCAATAGTTTAGTCTTACTTGTTTCTTATCTTTCATGATTGACCACTCTTTCCAAAATCACCCAATATTGGAACACTTTTTTGAGCCACTGTATATATTGCCTCAACTATGAACTATAAATAGTAACTACAACAGGGGAACCTCCATTAGATCTTTAGCATCATTGACCATGGTGTATTTAGAGCTTTTGACATTATTGCAATCTACAGAAAATCACAATCAAACCAAAGAAAAAACATTTAGCATGCTAAATATTTTAGATCTATCAATGGGTTGTTTATTGATGTAGAAGGTAAGGAGTGATCTAGGATTTATAACATGCACAATATCCCAAGACCTATACAGTGGATTCAAAAAAGAGTTCCCACAGCATGTTTTCATCAGAGAAAGAAAGTTTGGTAATGATGACTTAGCACAGGTTCACATATCTAAATGAATGAGTACACTCTCTATATAATATATATGATTCACAGATACCTTAGCAGTTCCTATGAAAACTTGTGGATTATGATCTGATTGTTCCATATAACATTGCACTCTGGAATTCACCTTTTTAATATTCATTTTGTTCATAAACTGGAAGCAATTCAAAAATGCCATGGTAATATCAGAGGGGACATGAACAATGTAAAGGTACAATTGCATATTAGGTGGAATAGACTATACCATTAATTGCCAGTACATTTTCACTAAGAAGTGGGACAGGGAAAGATGCTGATCATGCAATTGCAATTGTGATTATATGTTTTAAAGATAACTTCATTTATAAATGGAGCAGTGAATAAGATATATCATTATTTAAAAATGCCATATAATGTCTTCAAGTATTTGGTGTCCCAATAGGGCCTTCACCAAGCCAACTTGAACAGGCTGGCTGGAAAGAGCCTGATTCTTTATTTCTACATATGCTGGTGACATAGTACAACAGACTATATCTATTCATAACATATCTTTTACTGGATACTAGTAGATCTACATCATATCAAAGCAATCCAATAGCAACTGTAGTCATCACATCATTATGTCAAATAAGATAAAGAAGTACATACTTGAATATTTAAAAAGTCAAGTGACCTATGGCAAAGTTTGACTATCATAGGAATATATTTTAACTCTGCTAACCATTAGAGAATAAAGAGTGTTTATTATCAATGGGACAATCATTCAGATGGTTCACATGTATTGTGATCAAAATACTAGATCCTAGATTATTGAACAAGCAACATTATTCTGGAACTTGGAATAGATCAGATATCTAGTCTATTCCAATGATTACATGCTCTTCTGACTAATATAAGATTAAAAGGAAATATATGCAAAATGGATCACTATTTTCTAACCCAAGTGAATTCTCTAAGGCTAACTGTGGCTTTCTTCATAAGAGAGAACATGCTAAGAAGGAATTTGAAGATTTTGCTTTATATATATGGCAGACTTTGATTTGTTAAGATAAAATTCAGGGTGGTGGTTCAACACCATTCTCTACACTATTTTATAGGCTTGACATTAGTGTTATGGGGAATGATAAACAGATTTCATACTTTATTAATGAGGTAGAATATAGCATAATCATCAGCCCATGGATGGGGGGAATGCCAGATAGACTTCATAGTATTCTAGCAGATATATTTAGATTAAAGCTATATTACTGGCTATGTGGCTTAAATAACTCTTGTTATTTGTAAAAACATTCCATGTAATATTTCCATGTAATATTTCCATGTAATATTAGACATTGTAGCAATGACAACAACAATTCTATATGGCAATGTATATGAATTAAAAGGTAATGATAGTGGTAGTGGTAGTGGTAGTGGTAGTGGTAGTGGTAGTGGTAGTGGTAGTGGTAGTGGTAGTGATAGTGGTAGTGATAGCAGTGATATAGTAGTAGTAGTAGTAGTAGTCCAAAATAAAAACTAATGATTAACATAGGTATTCTCACCATGATCTTTAGATCAGATGAATATGACCACAATACAATGAGTATATAAGATCCACATGTTAAAATAAAAATAAAATAAAATAAAAAGTTGCATATATATACAAATATACACACACACATGCAAATTGGTTTGATAGCAGATATTATAATATCATTATGCAAATAATTTCATATATCAGCTTTCATTGTAGAATATTAGAGTGGCTTAAAGTTAAAGTCCATGCCTATGTCTATACCTATATGTATGCAGCCACATCCAAATAGGAAATCATGCCTGCATCACTCTTTGGGCATAGTAGGACACCTCATTCTACTGTTGCCACCATACTACCTGTTCTTTCTTGTTTTATATAAATTCCACACAAAAAAGCCTCTAAGAAGCCTCTGATTTCCACTGTTTCATAAACAACAGAGAAGATATGATATCTTATGTTAAGGTTCTATTTCACATCAAGGAAAATTCTGGTGATGTAAAAGATATACTTCTTCATTTTAGCATTCACTAATGGGATTTTAAGCAGAAAACTGGTATAAGAAAAATTGCTATATATTAAGCCACTGCACAGGTTCTTATATCTAATGTTATATATACTTCCTTGCATGCTGGAGGTGATTGTATCAAGAAAAAGATTAAATGGTAAGTATCCTTCCTTTTATTCCATTATATTTATATTCTTTTGATTAGATTAAAGAATTATTATATCAAGTCAGTTGCCAAGCTTAAATAGACTGATGATGAACTTAAAAATAACAACAATCCTAATACTATAGAGATCTTTCCTGATGTGGTCATGAACTTTTATATTCTTTCTAATGGTCCTAATAAGAATACTTTAGAGTCTGCAAGAAATCTTTTTGATGAGCTAACAATCAAATTATATGTGTTTATTAAACAGTTATTTTCAGAGAGTCTTACAGAGCAGTGGGAGTTCTTTCCCAACCATTATCATATTTGAACTACCTGTCATGACTTTAGTGAAGAAGTGCCAAAGAAGTAACAACTAGCAGATCTACTATGATTGTAAAGAGAAAAAGGAAAGAGTTTTAAGTCTAGTATCTCTTACTAAAGAAAGAGCACAAAAGAACCAGACTAGGAACTCCAGTCTGGCTCTGGAGGTTTATATACTATCTCGAAATTTGTACATATATGGTTGTATTTGTATATGTTATATATTATAAGAAGTAAATAGCTGTGTCCATCAGATGAGTCATAATATAAGGCTATGAGATATAAAATCTAAAATAGAAGACTATCTATATGACAGCACTATATGCATAGCCTTGTGATAGAGATTAATAGATATGGAGAATGAGGGATGAGTCATAAGGATATAGCCATGTGGTATATCATATGGAAGAGAAGAATAGCACAGGGTGGCAGAATAGCCTGTGGCAGTGGGAGATTGAAGAGAAGCATAACAGAGATTATAAAGGCTATGATTGTGAGTTATGCTAGATTGTAGATCTCATTTATCCATCTAGGAATAAGTCATGTGATTATGGCTGTATCATGATGACTGTTTATTGTTGTGCCAGTAATAGTGATGACTCATCTAGAGTTAAAAAATGCAGTTAAGTGCACTAGGCACTAGGAGAAATTTGGCAACCATAACACTACTTGTTCCAATATCAACTCTACTGCAGCAACAACAGGTATTGGTCCTAGTGGCCACCAGGTTATATAAATGTTGAAGATGTGAATATTAATCCTAATCTTTTGAATCAATCTCATTCTCCTACTAAAACTTCATACTCCTAGATTAATTCTAGGCCATCTCATATTATGACTTCATCTTAGCCAGCCATACATGAAAATTCACACACTTCATCTATCTTATCAGCTACAACTGAGAAAGCCAAGGCATTAATTAAGAAGATTCCATAGAAGTATTCCTTTAAAGATAGTATTTTGAAGCTTTAAAGATATGCTTGCTATTTTTCTATTTGATTTATAGGCTAATCTATACTTATAGTTAGAATGTGCAGAATATGAATACATATCTTTCTAAGGGAAATAAGTTCAAAAAGCATAAGCTGTTAATGGAAGAGTTCAAGCTGGGCTTATGGTCTTATAATGAGTATTAAAAAAAGGTAAATGAATTAGAAACTGGTCCAAAGGGATCTAAGAAACCATCTGACTTATCTACTTCTAACTAATCTTAATTTTCTACTTGGAATATTAAACTTGATAATAATTTGCCTTTGAAGGATTTATATGATTGATTATTTGTCAATCTTTCTTTGATGATACCACTCCTTTGATATTAACACATTTCTGTTGATAGTTTTACTTTCTACAATAGATCAACAAATTTAATGTTCATCAACTTAAATCTCTTTATATATAGCAAGTTCAACAACCAACTGCTTTCATTTAACATTTCCAGCCTCTTTATTATCACCCAAAGCTTCATCTTATACTCCCCTATTCTCTTCATTATTATCACTAGCTGTATATGCTGTCGTAAAAACTTCTACTTTTGCCTCCTTCATATCAATAATCAGATTATGTGATATGATTATAATAGTTATTCACTAACAAGCCAATATATAATCCTTATTGCTATTGATACTAATGCATAGGCCCCAAAGAGCTTGAAATAAACTCTTAAGAGTATTCATGCAATGCTTAGACTGAACTCATAGATTAAAAACAGCTTGATGAAAAACAGCATTTTCAGAATAAAAAGGCATAGGTCTTTTATGGACAGAAATTGAATTATTCTATGGGTAACAGAGTATGCAGAGTTTACCTGCACAAACTCCTTATTCTTAAATATCCAATCAGAATACTAAGTAGCTACAGTATACTCAAAAGCTAGAGTATCACAGGCAGATTCAGTGAAGTCATGGAAATAGTTTGCAATTCAAAGTGTAGAAGGAACATTTTCAACCTATATATACAAAGATTAATTGATCTACTTATTTAAATTACTAATAAAAACATATTCAAAGGTTAAGAACTATATAGGTCAGGTAGACTTAAAGAACTTATAACCAATAGAACTGGAGAGGCATTGGAATAAGTAGAGAAGTAATTATCACCCAAGATAATCAGTTGTGACAATATGTGACAATTTGTGACATTTGTAACTATAACATCTATATACATTATAAACATAGGCATAGGCATGGGCTTCAACTTTGAGCCACCCTATTATTTACAAATAATACTATATAATCAAGTACTCTATGGTAAGGTACTGATTGAACAATCTTAATCAGTAGGTCAAAATTCTTCTGCACTTGCATGCCATGGTAAGAAGTGCTTTAAGAATCTTATTCATATGTATTATATATATTTTTTATTAATGTTTGTATTATATCTGACATAGTTAGTCTTTATTTCAGAAATTTCATGAAAATATGTTGTTACAGGACAAAATAATGAAGGTATTGATAGTAGAACATTGGCAGTCTAATATCAGTAAAATATATTATCTTGTTGAGCTTGACATTTATTACATTGATATCAAAGAAAGGTCTATTAGGCTCTCTAGGATAGTATTGTATTAAACTGAGGTTTTGAATAAGCATTACATTTAGAGCATAGTGATATATAGTGTAGAATGTAATCTCATCTTTTTGTTTCATGTAATGATTTATATCCACTTGGCAAACCATCATGAGTATGACTAGAGATAGTGATATGTGGCTCCAGCCAGTTTTGGCAGCTAGTCAAGCCAAGCTGTAGTCAAGCCAAGCTGCAGCAATACTACACCATCATGTTGATTGGAACACTATAAGTCTCCACTCTGCTTGTTGATTTCCAGCCCTTTTAACACTTTTCATCTCTTTGTTTAGCTCATTATCACTAAGATCTAACAACCCACAGTCACCAGGGTCCAGGCCCTTTCCCTTGTCAAGGGACACTTTTTCTCTTGGCAATGATTCAGTTTTGTTTGCATATGCTGGTGCTTCAACTTTATAGCATTGCTCAACCTAAATCCACTCTTCATTGGTAAGACTCCTTTCAGCTTTCAGGTGAGTCTGATCACACCAAGTCTGATTACACCATAGACTTTCACCCTGCCAATACTCTTATGCAAGTACTGGCTGCAGCCACATTCAGATAAAAATCTCCAATGATTTGTAACACTTGTTCAACCCATTTTCAGGCTTGTTAATCCTGGTGTTTGGTGGCACAACCTCCAATAGCCATACTGATTCAGATATGGTAGCATGACCACCATGACCACATCTACCCACATTATAGTTAGATACAATAATAACCATCCAATATATTTCTTTCTATTTAAACACTAAGAAAATGAGAGAGCTTGAAAAAAAGAAGACAACATTTTATCTAGCAGGTAGATACTGTACAAGCTGTGGAGTTGAGGATTGATGCACACAACACCACTATGATAGAAGTGGGCCATTGGAATAGTAGCCTCAGTTGTGGAATTATGCAGCATTGCAACAGTGCAGCCTTAGCACAGTTGTCCTTGATCTCTGACATTTGGACCAATCTTCCATCACCTACTAATGAGCACACATATATGGAACTTAGATTGCCAATTAATTCCCTGTATTGTAGGAAGTTCTACTTGAAAGGACAAGATGGGGTTGAGCAACCAGCACTTAGGCTCTAAATAACACAGCAGTAGCATGAGATAGGCAGTCCTGCTCAAAAGGACATGGCAGGGGTACAAAATGAGCAATGGCACTTCAGACTTGGTAAGTTCAATTTTCCAGCACCATGCTAACCCTTCAGTAGGTTATACTTTGAATCATTCTTGGATATGCACCTAAATGCTGGCCTGGTGGTTCTGATCTAAAGCCTCAAACACTTGCACCATGACAGATAGGCTAACACAGGAAAGATATTACTAAGATAAAGCTTATGCCAGGGAAGCAGGTTGCTACTTACATTTATTGAGGTTTATATCAGTGCACAGACATTAATTACAAGTGGAGATCTGGATCCCACACTTCCTGATCTAGATAGTGATAATTCACAGTTTTTAGACCTTGCTTGAGTCTAGGTCATATTTTACCACACAAGATCTTTGGATTACTGAGATATGCCAAATATCCACACGACTTTATACCCCCCATCCATTTTGCCCATGGACTCCCATCCAGAATCCACCATTATCCCCTACTCTTTGTTGCATTTTGAATATTATAATCAACTTGAGAATTTTGGATGCAATGCTGACTCTCACATACCACTACTAGTTGGTGAAAGTGATCCAGAATCACAAGGTATGTTCTGATGATGTTAATGTACTTGTTGACAGACTTTATGGGACTGTCATTGACAAACATTCAGGCAACTCATAATCCTGCTCTATTTACCACTAACAACTTATATTACTTCCATCACAGTGCATAGCCAACCCACAGCCTCCCACCAATAGATGCCCATGCCATTCAACAGACACATACCACACAGTGAGAAGGTTTTAGATCCAATCTGAATCCAGATTTTTTATTCTATTCAACATTTTCAGTCCAATGTGAGTAATACTCATGGTACCAGTAGCATTTGAACCATACTCATTGGCTATAACCTAGATCATTTTCACCTCCTTCTTATGCTTTGAGTGAAGAACTGGTAGTATCTTCTATATGAGTACATGATCTGTCTAGTGTTCATGATACTCAGGTGAGATGATATCTACTCTTGTAGTTACCTGGGATAAGATATTTTTAACCATTAACAACATATTCAGTCAGCACTGCATTCTCAGAGACAACCCTCATCTGGTTCCTGCTGGAGGGTAAGTTTCTTCCTTCCTCTCAGGTTAACAGTTTCTGACTCTGAACAGTGTGAAATCTATTTGTTAGGCCTCAACTACCACTATTTTAGACAAGCTTCACTGATCTCACTTTCTGTTGGCTTTTTTGTGACCAACTTACTAGTGTCCCAGAAGTTTTCTTCTCACATGTCCATGTTTCAATACATGCATTGCTATACCCTTCTACCACAAATACTTTGCACCTGAGATACCCATGCTCTATGGTCATTCTGAATATTGAATTGCTAACAAATATGAATACCATCTGGCTCCATTCTCTCCTGGAGTAGAACAACAGCTGGGGGTACAATTACTGGCACCAATTTCTGCAGGAATCCTCTGGGTTCATAGTGAATGGTTTTGTTTTTACATTTTCAAAATGTTATTTTCATACATTTTTTGATAAGTACTCTGGTTTTTCAACCCAATTATGCATGACATTTTTATCCACACACTGTGCATACCTAAATCTGTTGGATGGTTCTCTGCTTTTGCTTATCATAAGTACTCATTGTGCAATCTCACAGCAGATATGCCCATTACTATCAAAACAGTTTTCTTTGTACTTACTGTAGTTCATTTTATATATGTTCACTAATAACCAACAAATGCTAAATGTCCATCCATTGTAGCTGGTAATTGAGATGCAAAATGTAATATCAGTCCAGTGCCCACTGATTCCACTGTCAATCATAGCTATCTTAATAACTTTCAAATCTTTTACACTCAGATCCATATGTTTCTATGCAGCATTGATAATGGAACATTTGTGGTATATCCTGAGGTAGTAGTGTGAAAGCAATGAACAGCTTGTGGTCCCTTCTACATATGCTCCCAAGAGCATGAATAGTCCTAGATCCATATGTCTACCCTTAGTACCATTACATACAGTACATACCACTAATTTGCCAGCCAAGTCCTTATTCAAATACAAGCCTGTAGACAGTGTTAACAAGGTGGAACTTGCTAGGGCTCTGAAAAAATAAGCCAAGCTTACAAGATAGTAAAGAATGCATCATAAAGAAAAAGCTTACAAAAAAAAGAAGGATTTCCTAATAAATATTAACAACTTACTCATCCACTCAACAAGAAGTGCATGTTTATCTGGAGTAGGCTGCTTTCCTACACTTTGTGTCTGCACAGTACAAGCTCAGACATGCATACAAGCATGTGCTTCCACCATTCCTATTTAATATATTGCTGAGCACTCAATACTTTTCCCTTGCAAGTTAACAAGATGAGGTTGAGGCTAATCTGGCACTCAGCAAATGGTTCTTGTGTGGTGACAAACCCATCTTTGACAAGGATGAGAACCTTACATTCATCTTTATAAAAAAAGCTACTCAAAAAGGCTTGCCAAACACTGAGTTTGCTATGGGATATTACAAGAAAGTTGGTGTCAGTGGATTCAAGGACATTGAGGCTATCTGGATGTGGTACCAGCTAGTGAGTCACATAAACTGAGCATGTAATGTGGCTGATTTCTGTCAGATCCTGACTCTCAGATAGTGAACTGAGCACTCCAATGACTATCTATATGATAGAGTCAAATGAAGGGTACATTGAATGGTGGGACAAAAACCAATCAAATTTAGCTGATATTTAATATTCTGAGTACAAGACTTTATAATCTGGGCATATCCCATGACTTAGGCACTAATGTAAATAAACTAGACAGTGCAAGTGTGCTACTGTCAATGGTAGCAAGATGATGAAATGAAATAGAATCTAACCAGAATAAATGTAATAGTCTAAGTTGTGTCAAGAAGATTAAGTGAGCTAAGATATAAACTAGAAGAAATGGAGAAATTACAGTAGACAAAGCAGTATAAATGAAGGTGAGTTAGTTCTAGCAACATGCCATAAGCTTATATGAGTAAAAGAGACAAAGATAAATCAGAAATAGCAGAAAAACTGGACTCAAAATCAGAAAATACCAGATTAAAAATCAGATTAACTGAATTGAACCAGTGAACTAACCAAACTAGAATCACAAGTGGATAGACATGGAGCATAGAGGAATATCTCACAAGACAATAGAAAATGGTGAAAGGACCTAAAAATAGCTTCTACAATGTTTATGATGTTGCTGTCCTATTCATGGTGTATTTGTAGTGTGTTTGTAGCATGTTTGTAATAATGTGTTTATAGTGCATTTGAAAGGTATTCTCAGACTTTTTCATCAAATATGATATATCATTTGTTACATTATCATATGAAATTCATTTCAAATTAATTAATATAAGTGATTTCTTTGAATGTTTAGCATGCAAGTAACTTAGAATGAATGATTATAGTAGTAAGGACTGGTAGACTTAACACTTGAACACTTTCTATCCAATGAAGTTAATAGAATCATTATATCTTTTATTCTCACACAACAGAGTGGCTCTACTATGTACAAAGGGATTAAGTCATAGATTGAAAACAGTACAATCAAGTCCAAGTTCTTGTCAATTGAAAGTTGCATATGTAGGGTAAAGTAGGAACCAGTTACCATACTGGGTGTTTCTTGTCTTGTCACTATAATCCCATCAAGTGAAATACTCTTCTTATTAAAAGTGAAAAAGTCAACTATGAAATCATTAGAGATCAAAGGCAAGAAGAAGCCTTTCATACTTTCAAACATTCTTTTCCTGTGAGAAGTTAAAACACTAACCATTATGGATGTCAATAACATCATATTATAAATATTGAATATATAATCCATGATAATAGAAGATGCAAAAGATAGACACAGAATACATGACATCATTTAATAGAGGGAGATTTTACCTAAATATCAGTGAAAAATAGACCAACACAACATACCAATGGTTGATAAACTCATCATGTATTTCTTTTTCATATAAAGGTGTTCAATAAGTTGCAAACAATTGTAAGCATAATGAAGAGTTTGAAGCATGATGGGGCACACAAATCTTGAAGCACTGCTTCATATGATAGTAACTTGGAACACACATGCAAAAAGGGAAGAAGCCACATGACATATTCAAAAAGGCATGCCACATGAAATGCTTGATTATTCACACTAGCTCATATCTAATACAATAGATGCATCACTTCAAGCCTAGTGTTACCAAGCATAGTGTATGATGTTTTCTACTACCATTACCACCACCACAACCACTGCCACTACTATGTATACACTATAATGCTTGAGCTATCTATATTAAATATTTTCAGGAATGTATTCCATTTCATGAGAGGAGTATACTCACATTTCATTGCTAATGTGACTGCAATCATGGAAATATCTGTCAGGAAAATATGTGAACAATTGGAAAATAAATTCTGTGATATAGTACTACATGTCATTGGTAACAGATGTGTGGGGATATACTACTATATACTGTTAATTAGTTTAAAATAGTGTGATGGATCATTTGGATTCCACAGAAGCCAAGTGGTTCCATCATGGATATGCATCTTATGCTTGTTCCAATTAGAGGATATATATTCTGAATAACCAATCAATAATATTGGATCCAGATATCCATTATTAATCTATACTTCATAAGTGTGGTTTTTATTTTTCAATAAAATCTATTTTACTTAGTTATGTAGCATTGATAATAGATTGTATAAGTTGTAAGATGAAAATAAGAGCATTTTTGAAATGAAAAGGAAAATAGACACATATTATATCTTTTAGCCTAAATATCTATTATCTTATTTAGAATTGTATAATTGTTATAACACCACATGATTCTATGCCCTTACTATGACTTTATGCAGTGGACCCATTGTTTGCCACCTACCAGCTCTTTCATATTGCTATCACTGTAGATACTTGCTGAAGTATGTGCCAAAGTACTCTCTTGTTACTTTGTGATAATGATGTTTTTAGTATGGAAGAATTTTTGGTGACTTTATCATAAGTTTGTAATGTGATCAAGGGCTATGCTAAGTATGTTCATGAATTCTTAGTGAGTAAGTGATATGTTCATAACACTTGTTTGCTTGTCAGATTCACCTTTATGTTGAGTTCTTAGAGGTTTTATATCAGTTGTCCAATTTATTAGTTATAGTAGTGCATGTCTGTTATTCTTTTTCAATGGCAACACTTAACAATATTAGTGAGTGAGTAATATATAGTAATAGTAATAACATCATTGTTTTAGAAAAGACATTGCTTAGTTAAAGCAATATATTTTAATTAGAAAGATAAGATAATATGATCACCACATGCATACCTATATAAATGCTTTATGATCTCAGCTACTATAATTAACATATAACCAATTCACATGGTCAACTGATTTTTTCCTCACACTTGAAGCTTGAATAAAGACAACAACACATGTAGTGAAATAGTGATAGTTACAAAGTATAATAGAGAAGAGTGCTCATGCCTGGCATCTATATTAGCAAGCACAACAATAGTCTGGCAAAGATTAACCCACATGACAGTGACTTGAAGAAAATGACCTTAAACTATGCTAGCACATAGCATATAGATACTTTGTACCAACAGTTGTAGCATCCTTGACTGGATCTTGTTCAGACACAAGCTATTCAATGTCCTCTATGCTTAGATAGTAATGAAGGAGTAGCTCATATTCTTCATATATTTGTTGGATACAAAAAAGTAATTGTGTCAGCTTCATTTTAAATTCTAGAACTACTTTGAAGTTGCTTAAGATACTATCCAAGGGCTTTCCATTTGAGACAGGAGATAGGGTCTGGCAATTTACTATCACCACAGTTATTCATTTCCCAACAAATGACCTACCATCATGAAAGTAGCTCACCACAGGGAGTCATAGTATGTGGTGAACCCTACCTTCATGGATACTGAGAGATCATGTTGGAAGACACATAAGGGATTATAAAGCGCAGCAGGTAACTCCTCCCCAGGAAGAAGCTGGAACACTATTAAGGCAGGGATGTCAGCTGGCAGTGATAACTTTATGGTGAGTGTAATCTAAGAACTCTGAGAATGTAACTTAACTCTAAGACCTGAGTAATGAGTCAGCTTGAGGGTAGGCACTGACATGCATTGCTTATAGGGAACCTGGCAAGATTATCCTATCTAGAGAACATGCCATTATATATGCTTGGCTGCTTCTATATCTCTTTGCTGCTATGTTGTCACTATATCACATTTTTGAACTTCAAATCATAGAATTGGTATGCATTTTATAGACATTGATGTGGGCAACAAGAAAGAAGGCTTTACATATGAGTGGAGCATAGACAATCTGCCTTGAGGTGTTTTTCCTGGTGAGTCATGAATTATTTTCTCTGTTTCCTTTGTCCTGAACTCATATGCTCTTCATCTTGCAATCAGCCATCTTATAACCAAGTGAAGTCCTTCTTAACCTTGAGTTGCACTTCCAGAGAAACTACATAGCCAGGTATTGTATTTGCTTTTAGAGAAAGCATATTTCACTTACTATGTTTTCTGGCTGTTATTCATACCATCTGCATATGCTACTTTATTTCCAGGTGCAGAACTTGGATCTTTGGCCACGAAGGGTCCAACTCCAATCCACACCATGAGTCGGATGCATAAGGATGAGCTCATCCGTTCACAGAGGATGTCAAGACTGGTTCAACTGAACCTGGTAGAGACAAAGACAAGCAATCGCCAACAGGTAGATACACTGAGCAACAAAACTGTTGCAATGTTAGCCATAGTTGTAAAGATTGGTTAATATCTCATGGTACATTGATGCTGGACCCTCAAACCTAGATATCATTAGAAAGCCATGATAAAGGGCTTTCC
>JBBPTW010000083.1:0-37373 GCA_038094575.1 Phylloporus cf. nigrescens | reverse complement strand
AGCATCAGCGTGAGTGCACAGGTAAGCGGGACAGTACGTACCGCTAGCTGGGAAGTAATATTAAGCCCTGTCAATATGACCGGACTCCTGCTGGCATAGAGCCCGAGCATGATAATCCTTGCTCCTGTAAAGAGGCCTCCAGATTCGGTGATAACATACATCGTCGTCAAATACCGATTCTCCATCGGAAGAATGTACGGCGCAACTGCGCGACTCATTTGCCACAGACGGACCACAATTGCCACGGTCAGCAAAATGTTGACTGTTATATCCAATGCCAAAGCAGTAAACGCGAGGTGAGAGACGATCGAATCGTATAAGTCAATACTTGGGTCAAGTGTGTATGTTGCGACCGCCCAGTATGCAGCGACTGACAGAATATTTATAGCAGCTTGCAGACGACAGCCAACTTACTTACCCGCGCGAGTAACTTCTAATAGAATCTACAATCGTTCAGTAAGATGTAAGCCATGGATGGATGGGTCACTCACGAAAAATATCACGTATCGCCACTTGCGATCAAATACAACATAAAAGCGCCATATCTTTCCAAGGGAAAAATATGAGCACAATTACTGCAGACATGCTATACTCACTAAAACGAGATCTTGGAGAAAGACCTGTACAATTCGGCTGGTTTTGTGCCACTGGACAAATCAGTGAATCAGCTTACTAGGGTTTCATGAAGAACCTCCTTGAGAACGCTCAGAGGGGCCGCCGTATTGAGCCAATAGAGAGTTGAATAATCTGGCACGTCTGTAGAAGTCCATACAAATGCCTCTAGTAATTGCCGCAACGATGCAGCAACGTGAACAGTACATAACAAAAAAAGGAGGGCAGACGTCAAGATTAGAGTCCTGTACAAACGATCGTTATCGGGCCATGGCATGTCGATAAGATTAAACATACCAACGACGGGAGATAGTTCTTCCACTACGGAGGAGAAAAAACATGCACAACCCAAATACTATACAACTGCAATTCTTTTCCTTTAACCCAGCCAACTCGTTTGAGACGCAGACTCACTTGAAACCTGCAAAGTGTTCAGTTGTGTTCGTCGAGTTGATCTATGTGGTACAAACCATAGATTACAGTTTCCATCCATATCCCTATGAGGGATATTTTATTCATCGGAGGAAACTTGACGTTGGCAGTCGCCATGTTATGTGGGTCAATGAGCTAGCGCCAAGGGACGACCGGCAAGAGCATGTTGACACACAGTGCATTTACTACTTAACCTTTCTAAAAACACGAGCAGTGCTCCGGAAGGCACTGTCAGGATATCACCACTAGTATTATTCGAGACAGTGGCATAGCTTCCAGTAACTTGAAATATCGTGGCTATAATTCGCTTTGCTTCCCCGCTGTCCATCAGTCATTAGTGATAGAACATGTATCTTCAATGCGGCACATATCATAGTACGCAGGCGTTGACGTGGACGTTCAAGCTCAAGTTCGGGCTACATAGAATGACCGGAAAACTCCGGATCATTCCTCCCATACCATACACCAAATGGCAAGAGCATCACGGTCATCAGAAATTGGCAGATGCGTGTGATGGATGACTTTGCCTTTTTGTGGGTTGGTGCAGGTTGAACCGCACGGCATTGCCAAGGTACAGGAGTCCCGGGCGCTGAGGCCTGAGCCTTTGGATCAACACCCATCGGCAAGCATGCTTTACTGTCCTTTGCAGGCCTGTCTGTTCGTCTCGACACTCCCACCATTCCTCATAGTAACAACATCGCAATGCAAGGATGTAATTCCTTCCTTGCATCTTCACGACCCTTACTTCAGAGATTTCTGTCATACTCATGGGGGCATCCTGCATTGTGGTCAGTGTGGGGATGCTTTTCTATACGGTCATCTGTTGTATCCGTGGCAATCATAGGAGTCCGGTACGTTGGTGAGTAGCATTACCTCTTTCACAGGCTAAGGTGACACATTGTACTATCAAAGTATCGTACGCCGTGTTCCCAGTTCACGGGAGGGTGGTACCTTGGTGAGCGGCATGTCCCGTTTCATAGCTTGAAGTCTTGGTAACTCACCGTATATCCAAAGGTCTAAACTGCCTCCCCCCATGGTACGCTCTCTGCGCCATAAGGTTTGTGCGTAAAGGCGCGGGTATAGTTCCTGGCCCCTATTTTTCCGCCCCTGGCGGATTGGCATCGGGGTGGGCAAATTCTGTTTCCAAGTCGATGTTTCTGACTGACATTCCACATAGTGCCAGCGGTGGGAAGCAGGCCATACAACCCCGGTATCACAGGTTGAGCCACAGCTGGAGGCACGGCCGAGGAGAACACAGGTAATAGTTGACTACTTTGATGACCGATTTTCCTAACAAGATCATACCACCAGGCTCCTCAACTACCCAGATGGAGACCTACCTAGGGTATCACAAAATTCCTACAACTGAACCGGGTGATGACAGTGACTCTGTAGTCACGCTTGTTCGAGACACCTATAGTTTTGTACCGGCACATATTTCCAAGTGTACCACAGCGCGCCGGTGTGTGCGTAATTCACGATTCTCATCACTCCGCTAGGGTTTCGTTCCGGGCCGACAAGCCAAACCAATAGATAGATCAAAGAAACGAGCGCAGATCAGTCCGAGTGATACAACACTCAACTCAGTCCTTCCAAACTCTCCCGAATCGCGCGTACCCTCTGCTCCACCGCGTCCAGCGCCTTGCCCATGTTGGCCACCTCCGCCTGCACGTCTCCCACCGGTACCGAGGCCACCGGCACCGACACACCCCCACCTGCCCTTGCTCGCTCCACCGCCAGCTCCTCCCACACACCTGCAATCACGCCCTGCAACCACCGCTCCTTCTCTTCCGCCCGCTTCATCTCCTTCCTCCTCCCCACCTCCTCCCGATTCCCGACCAACGTCAACGTCCACAGATTACTCAGCACGAGGGTCACGATCACGAACCACAGAATCGTCGTCGACGAAGACTGCTCCCACGCTTCCTTGACGAGCTCGAGCGCCCCCCTGGTGGATCGTTCGGCGACGTGGTACGCGCCATCATAGGTGTCGTAGGCCCATTGCATACCGCGCCGGTTGCGATCGCGCTCCCGTGCTTTGCGGGCTTCTTGCGCGGAGAGAGGTGGCTCGGGGCCTCCGATGCCTTCGGCGAGTGGCGTGATCGGTTCGACAGGGGCGACCGCAGCGGGGTCGAGACCCTCGGGGACGAACTCGGCTTGGTGTTCCTGGATGTACATCCGCATCGCCTTGTCTAGATCCGAGTGGTACGCTTTTTGTCCTTCGATGGCGGACTTTTCGATTAAACCTACATGTTGGGGTCAGACGTTGGGGATTCGCAAACGGGGTTCGTGATTACCCTTGATGAAGCTTCTGCCCGTCCATTCTACTTGTGTCGTGATGATCACGCGGGTCGTGATGGAACTCGCCCACATGAGACAAGTTTGTGTCTTGACTACGAACACACCGCCACTCGGCACGTCCGGCGTCCTGGTACTCGTGAGCATCACTACATAATCCTCAAAGTCGCAATGCACAGCTTCATCGCGGATCTCGCATTTGGTTTGCCTAGGCCCGACGCTATTGTTGAGCGGCCTGATGTAGGACATGTTACGTTGTAGAAGCTTGGACGTTTGACCGACAGGCGCCCAGTCAGAAATCTGGAGATCTGGACGAGAAGATGAGGACGGATAAAAGGGCGGGTGGTAGAGGGCGCACCGCTCAGCCTTTGATCCACCTTCAAGAAATCTTTGATGAAGCCGCTCGCAAACATGAGATTATATATTTTATCGGGCGTGCCAGGCATAACAGTCTCGAGTGCCAATTCACTGAGGTGACCGCCGTTTTTTGAGCACGCGCAGTGTGTCACCTTGGTGGTTCCCGCCACGGAGGACTCTTTCGCAGACCCTTCTGAGGCGCTTGTAGCTATGGAGGCCATGTCACGAGTGGATGCGTTACGACTATCTGCTAGCTCGAGGATATCGTCCGGTCGCGAAAGTCTCCAGATATTGACAATAACATCATAGGTCGTATCACGAGAAAGGAAGGATGCGAACGTGTATTTGGCCTGGCGGGTCGTTATCTGTATGGCATTTGGAATGACGAACGCTGTCATCTTCTTTTCGAGCCCAGTTATCTCATAGATAGGAATAGAAAGCTATTGTCAATGGAGGTCAGAACTGCGATGCCACCTCAGGCCGGTATCGCACGATACGTACGTCGGTGATCCAGCCAAAGATGTTGGCATGGAAGCATATATGATTCTCGGAGATATATAGCCGTCCTTGGATAAGAATCTCTCGTTGAAGCGCACAGCCGTAATCTGACACAGGTTCTGAGCCAAGCACCACACAGTAGAGATAAGTCTGACCTTCGATGAGGTAGTCTCCCTCGGGAATGTTGGGAAAGAGTTCGTGAAAGTCGGCGTTCCGCTTATTACTGGCGACGGCGAATCCAGTGACTGGAATGTCTTGCTCGTTCAAGTCTAGCCCATCCGATGACGTGTCTGATTCATCCCCGCTGGAAAGATCTCCATCCGAGAATTCATGCCTGGTCAATGATATATTTGGAGAGCGCGTCCGAGAAGGCGAGGTCATCGGTGCCACTGGGCGCGTTCGCGCTGGCGTAGAATCAGGTTTGGAACCATTTACGGAGAGCGTCGACTTTGACGCGGAGACAGGGGCAGTGATGGGCGGTACAGGTGGTACCGTAGGCGCCTGAGACATGGAAACCAGGGATGCTGCGCCGCTTGTTTTCCGAGGACCAGACGGTCTACGCGCCTTGTTCTTGTGTTTCGAACTCGAGCTGGTCGCAGAACGAACAGACTTGACGTCTCCGTCACACGCTGCTCCGATGGGTTCTGCGGACGGGCCTTTTTTGGTAGTATATGATGTGGGAGAGTCAATGGTCGTATTCGGTATTGGAAAGCGAGCATCCTCGCGTTGGCCAGCTTGTTGGTCCTCGATTGCGTCGCGTGTATCCGCGGGACCGCGATCAAAGTTTAGGGGAGGCGGAGGCTGTGTCGAACCGCGCATTGAACGTTTGGAAGGTTTTTCTTTGACAGACCTGCCGGGTGTTTGGAGGGAGTGGGAGCGGGAGCTTTGCATGTCGACGAAACCTTTGAGGTTGCCCGTGGAGGATGCGGGAGAGAGTTGACGAGGAGAAGTGCGAGGTGGGCTGGCAGAGTAGGACGAGACCCAGTCTGGAGGTTGGTTTGAACGAACAGGTGTAGGTGTGAGTTCAGACTCGTCAACGAGGTGTGTTATGTCACTAGTTGGGCGAGCTGCAAGCGAGACCTCGTGCCTGTCTGGGATATATCGTTCTTGGGAGCGGACTCGACGGTGTTGAATGGACACTTGGTGGACTTGTTCGATGGAGGGCCTACAAACGATGTGAACAGAGTGGTCCGAGTCTGTTGGTTGAGGCGAAGGAGGAATGACGCCGATCTTTACGCTGCCGGTTGAGCTGGCTTTGATGGCATCGCCATATGGAGAGTGACCAGAGGGAGGGTGTGATATGGATTGAGAGTGAGGACGGCTGGAGGGTGTGTCGTTGGTACCGTTTGTGGTCGGAGTCGGTGGTGCTGGAATGTTTTTGACGAGCTTGGAGAAGAAATTGGATGGCATTGGAACATCGACCTGTCCAAGTAAATGTCAGTTGGAAAAGGAAAATACTTCCGACAAACAGTGGACACCGACGTCGGTACAAATATCAGAGAGAAGTGATCAGATCGACAGTGGCGGGTCCGAAGCACTCCCATGGCCAGCTGGCAAGTAACCCACGCATCGGGTAACTAACTGGGTGGAATCCTCGTTTCATACTACTCAAACGAGTTTGTTCCGAGTGGGTCTAGGTCAAGTCCAGGCCCATTGAGATAAACGACAGCGTTCTTTACTGGGATGTCTCGTCAAGTCTCTGCTGGCGCCGTCCCCAAGTGACCCTCCAGCCTCTTCAAGCGGAGTCTGCGCCATGAACCCCAATGTATCCGATTCTCCCCCGTAATGACGCACTTGGCCCGATGGGAGTCGGGCCGCGCGGTTTCGGGTACGTATAAAACTCGTGTCGTCAACTTTCATACGACATTTGTTACACCTTTTTCTGCTCGCACACATGTCTTCAAACATCATCAGCAATTACGAGGAGTTCAAGACCACCGTGAGTCTCTAGACAAAGTCGTAGTTCTTGTTATTGAACGATTGCAGATCAACAATGGGCGGGTCGTCATCATCGACTTTCATGCAGATTGGCGTGGCTGCCATACGAGCCAGCTGTCAGAGTTTTCAGAGACATTCAAATACCTTGGTGTCGACTTGTACAGCGTCAACGTCGACGAAGCAGACGACATCGTCTTCGAGGCAGATGTGCGAGTGGTATGTAGAGGAAAGTGGATTCCATCCTTTATGCGCCTGATGGTAAAATAGATACCTACCATCATGGTCTTCAAAGATGGAAACAGGATTGGGTATGCCGAAGGCGTTGGTGCGGGGAATCTCCATGTCAGTGAATCTTTGCAACTCAATTCTTTGCATGCATGATCTGAATATGATCACAGAAACTGATGGGACAGCACGTCGCTGGGTGGACGGCTCTTGGAGCAAAGAAGCGTCGCGCCAGTCGAGATGGAACACGTGATGAAAATCAGCCCCTGTCGTGTCAAAGTTGGCCCTCTTGACGACACGATGATGGCATGGTGCAGCGTGGCATCTACATCTGTCAATAAGAAAAGAAAGATGGTCATATTTATAGGAATGCGATTGGGCGGCTCCGTCGAGGTATACTCAGTGCTCGAGATCCGCCGCCCCACCGTCGGGATGGACGTTGTTGTTGTGGTGGCCCTGGTGGGAGTGTTGTACAAATAATTAATATTCCTGATAAGGAGTTAACAAATTATAACACGAGGAGGACGGTATGAGTTTAAACGGCTCGACCACACCCTCGTCGTGCTCGCCGGGTCTTTCTGGACTTGTTCGCTTCCAATGCCCCTCCTCGGTGGTCTCTTCCACAGGCGAAATAACACCGCACGAACACTCAACTCAGAGTCGGTCGCGTCTTCTGCTAGTAACAGAGACTCGGACGACGGCGACTATGTCCTCCCAGACAAGTCCCTCCCACACATCTACAACCTTCCCTCTTCCGCGTCCTCGAGCAAGCTCAAACTTCCCTTTCGTCGCAGATCACCCTTGACCCGCACCGAGCATAGAGACACCCCCGTCGTCTCCCTCAACGATGTTCCTCGTATATCCAGTGTCATGTCCGACTCCGGTCACGACCTTCCTCCTCCCCCTCACAAGTCGTCCCTCTTTCGCGCGTACAACGATTCACATCGCTCTCTTCCTAATGAATCTTCTAGTCATGTCCATTCCGATACCCCTGCTAGATTATCTTGTTCTGACGTCCGTCCGTCCCCTGCGGGTCATTCACACAAAAAGTCTTCCGGCTTCTTCTCTTGGGCCAGAGAACGTACAAAGTCAAAGCCTCTTCCTCCCTCTTCCTCCACGTCCTCCGTCCCCACCACCAGCCCTTCCGCGGACGACGCCTCGTCATCATTCAATCTCAAGTCCTTTCGCCACGTTCGTACAGATTCTCCCGCTACTTCCCCCGAAAAGTCGCCTCCACCATCCTCGGACCTACTCCCTCCGGCCCGCCCCCGACCAAGGGGTGATAGCGTCGCATCTGATAATTCTCAGCGGATATCCGTTGCTGCTTTCCGGGAAGCTCACGCACGCAGCCGGGCAAACTCTCCCGTCTCTTCTTTCCGCCCTCCGTCCACCGCAGATACGCTTCGTGTAGATGCCAATGGAAAGCAGCGTACATCCTCTGTTTCGGTCGTCTCAGGCACTGACCGTCCCCAATCAAACAAGAACGTGCTTACCACCGCTTCTCGGCCCGACACTTCCACCGACACATCTTCGGAATCGGAGTCGTCCGAAGATGATGAAGAGGTGGATAGCGATGGCGAACCCATCCCGAAACCTGCCCAGAGACGTACTATCGCCCCTCGCTGCGATGGGATTCGCTCACGTTCTGACACCGGTCATGGTTCCGTAACTACCTCTATTGGGCAAGCGTCGCACGCCAGACAGAATCCCTCGAAACCCCCCACAGCCCCACCGACGTCCGATCGAGCGCCGTTTACGCGCACACGGGCTTCTCTTTCAACGAGTGCCTTGGCGCCAAGCGGAGCAGCCCGCAGGGCGTCGATCTTAGCAGCAGCCAACTCTTCTCCCGGTTCTTCACATGGTAAGGCACAATCCCCTTGCGTTAGAGTTGTCCGTATGTTGATTCTGTCTCCCTTGTAGCACATTCTAGGCACCCGCCCCATAAAGTAAAAGGCGGCTCGGACGACACGGACACCGACTCCGAAGATATGCCCTTGTCCGATTTGGTCCCCCCACGACGTCCTGGGAGCTCGGCGTCTAATCAGTCCAATGGACGCCCTTGGATGCCTGCCAAGCCTCTCATCGACATCAATTCTCTGGCTGGTGGTCAACCGTTGCTGAAGCCCATACTGCGGCACCAGGACTCTGTCAAAAGGGACGGAAAAGGTCAAGAACAAGACGTCGAGAAGGACCAACCATTTTCTATCCCCGCGATGCTCTCACTTTCTTCTTCTACTTCGCCGCTCATTTCCCCATCTGTAAGCAAGCAGAATCCCTTACCCCTCAATAAACCCCCTCCTGCCATGAATCATCGCAGATCCAGCGGTGACACACCCGCTACCGCAAAGCCAGAAGGACCAGACGACGATGAAGATCTCATGAACGCTATTCGCTTGGTTGGCGCCCTGGATAAGGAACAGGATCAGCCCTCTGCAACTGTAAAGTCCTCTAACCGCATTGTACCTACTCCTATCCGGGAACGTGAACCTCCTACTTCATTTACCGTGCTCTCCAGACCACCCCAAAGGCAAAGCACTGCCGAGACTTCTCTGTCCCTTTCGCCCATTTCGCAAACCCACTCGGTCATGATCACTCCCGCCATTCTATCTCAACCTGAATCGGGCGCTCGACAACGCACTGCCACAACGACTAAATCCCCCGTTGAAAATGACAATTCTGACGCACTATCAGTTACCTCGGCTGCGCGGTCGTCGCGAAGTGCATCTCGCATTCCCCCTGTGCCTCTCATCCATTCGATACCCGACTCCCCCTCGGTCAAGGAAGGCTATAAGCCCGGTCGCCCTCGCTCCGCTTCCCGGACCTCCGCGGTGACTTCTCCTGAGGGTCGCTCACAGCCACTCTCTACCCCTTCAAATAAGATACACTCGCATGGATTCCAACCACCACCAATGCCTCAACGACCATTTGCAAGCAACCGCCCTACCCGGGAAGAGAGCCCTGCAGGGAGCTCTACCGGCGACTCGAGCAGCGGGCGTGCACCATTTACGCCGCGCGACGGCAGCGACATTGGCGTGCGGTCCAAGGACGATGCCAACGACATGGACTCGACGCTCAAGGCTCGGGGACACGCAAAGAAACCAAGCGTGACGTTTGAAGACTTCCAGCCCGTCCGTAGTCGAGAACGTGCAAAGACGGATCTCACGAGCGAGGAGAGAACGCGAGAACGGAGACGCAGCGAAGCCAAGGCTGCGCACGAGGTTCGTTCCACCTTCTCGTCCGGTCTCGTCGTGCTAACTGCGTCCCTACGCTAGTTGGGCAAGATCGTCAACGGCCGTGGCCCGCTGGTGCACGACGGTGACGACGATGACATGGGATCGCGTGGTCGCAATCCAACGATTAGCGTGACTTTGGAGAACACTGTTCACGGGGTGATGCCTGGTTGGGCACCTTGGCAGCAGCCGATGGGTACTGGCTTGGCCCCGATGGCTCCACCCCAGTTTAATGGCGACCCTACATACCTGGCTGCACATCAGCGTGCACTCATGATCGCGAAGCAAGCGTACCAGATGGCTGTCGCCCAACATGCGATGCAAGTGGCTGGCGAAGAGTGGGAGCGCAGCTCGAATGCCGGGTTCGGGAGCGGTGGTTCTGCGTACGGGGGAGGGAGCGTGTACGGTGGTACTGGGGGGAGTGTGTATGGTGGAGGGAGCGGAGGAAGTGTGTATGGTGGAGCAGGCATGCCGATGGGTATGATGGGCGTACCCAACATGGGAATGCTCATGCCACCCAACCAGTGGAGCGGGAGCTCTGTAGCCTTCCCTGGAACCGCTCCCTCGGTCTATGGTGGTCCCATCAGCAGCTCGCAGAGCGACTATGGAGGTAGCGGAGGTGGGAACTGGGCCACACGGAGTGCCTACGGTGACTCATTTGGCTCTTCGACCTCTCGTACGAGCTTCATGGGTAATGGTGGGCCCAGCAGCAGCAGCGCGAGTGCGCATGGTGGTAACGCGAGACCTCGCGCTCGGACCGGGGTGTCACCTCCGTCGGCATTGTCAAGAGCACCCGGGAAGAACCCCCCGCCACGGACTCGGATGGCGGCACCACCGTCCAGCTGGAAGAGCAGCCGGTAAACCTTGACGAATCCGACCTCGACGCCCCACGTCATGCGTAGCGTTGTGTACGTTCTTGCCACAACGACGCTCTCGACGGTCATCCCCTATAATTCTAATTTACTTAATCGTTCGAAGCATTAACTACCCCTCTCTCCTGATATCCTCATCGACTCGTCTTGTTCTGTTTCCGTTGTTCTTATTCTTCCTATGAAAGACCTTCATTTCACTCGAATTGGCATCACCCAGCGCCTTTTTAGCATTGTTTTGGGACGCTCTTTCTCTCATTCAAGCACGACCCCGATTCCCCTTTTTGGTTCTTTGCCACCATTGACGCTCTCTTCTGACTTTGGATTTTACACATTGATTTTTTTTCCTTGCACAAATTACAACAAACGAGGAATGTAAACGTCATATTTATTGACCACCTTGGTGCGCTGCCGACACAGGCACCGATCCAACCCGGTATGGTGGCATAGAAGGTGGATATTATAATAGATAACGGTCATCTGCAATGGCAACTCTACGCCGACCTCCAAAATGACGCCGCCAGATGACAGAAGCCCTGTATTCCGTCAACCCGACACCACACGAGGCCGACGACCGTGGGGCTGCCCCCACGACATGCTGGACAGGATAGGACTAGCGTGGCACGTGCGACGCACAAGTTCCTGCGCCAAGACCGGGTTGTTATCCACGCCGGCGCTCCCGTGCGTCGTGTTCGCCACCTCTAGTCTCCTGAGAGGAACGCGCCAAGACCAGGCTATCATCCACGCCGGCGCTCCCGTGCGTCATGTTCGCCACCTCCAGTCTGAGAGGACCACTCAAACTCCCCAACCGGGCCAAGAAGTGAACGAGCGCCGATGGCACGTTGAACGTTCGAACGTTCGAATATTGATCGCCGGTTGTCGGTTGTCGGTTCAGACGGCTCCCGCGCCGGTTACTCACACGGTACGCGGCACCGTCTCCATCCGACCGTGCGCGTGAAAAGCCAGACTGTCACGGTCTCGGTCTCGGTCTCGGTTTCGGTCTGTCTCGGGCTTCCCCCTACTCCCACTCCCACTCCTGGTGGCTGGCTCAGACTCGATGATCGTCGCGCCGACGTCATATGCGCCACTCTATCGGTCGCTCTGGCTCGTCGTCTTCCTCGCGTGACTTGATCGATCGATTCACCCGGCCATCACCGGTCCTGGTCATTGGCCAAACGACGTCATAAGGTCGCGGTCCGGTCACCCATCTCTATCCGTCTCGACCCGACGCTCGTGCGTGTGCGTGCCTCAAAAGTCCTCGGGAGACCGTACTTGCATCCGAGTCGCGTGGTAAAGAGATAGATCATACACCGATAAACCAAGAAGGGACCGTTCTACCAAGAGATGGACGTGCGGATTTACTTGGAATGAAAAAGTGAAGGAGAGTACGAGTGGACGAGCGTCGGATTGGGTTCGTAGACAATATTACCTGCAGAGCGCGTGCGTCGACGATACTAAGTTAATAAAGAAAAAGAGACAAATGGTTGGGGATGTAAAAGGTCCAGGGCGAGCAAGGTGAGGAAAATAGTCGTTCAGGGATATAACACGAGCAAAGATGTCGTCCAATCCAACTAGCATATGGCGTACGGAGACAAGACGACTAAATCGTTCCCACTCGAGCGGCTGTCTATCAAGTTAGTACGCAGGCCCGTGTCCACCTCCATGTTGTGGCGCCGCTGCGCCAGGCGGCAGATTATATGCCGTTGATGTGCGTGAATATCGGTTCTGAGGCGTTTGTGACGTCGGCCGTCTCGGTCTCGCGACTCTCCGTACGCCGTCCGGACCAGGCACTGGGCCATTGTCCGACAAGCTCACCCCTCGTGATTGTCGTTGACTGGGTATCTGTGGTGGTATATCTTCTGGCTCCATGGTATAAGCACCATACTGATCGTCATAGGCAACCACTTGCGCTTCAGAAGCCCGGAATGGGTTCTGGGTTTCGCCAGGGTAGTGACTTGATATGGTAGTATTGCGAAGGACGCCGCCATTGTTGCCGGCTGTGCGAGCTACTTGGGCGTCAAATTGTGGGTAGCGTTGTGCGGAGGTATCAGAGTAGACGTCGCTATATTGATCTTGAGCACTGGAGACCAAGCGTTGATTGGAAAGCGACCCCATATCAGAGGCGTACGTGATATCTTCGCTTGAGCGCGAAACACCGACCGATGACGCAGAGGCAGCTGATGTAAGCATTCTAGAGGACAACGGCGCGGGGAGGACCAGTGGGCCGTTGCTGTCGTGTCGCTGTCTTATTGCGGAAGGCGCCGAGGGCGACGACTCTGAGGTGGATGAATCAGGACCTCCGTTTGAGGGTGGATGGTTGATATCAGATGTCGATGCCATCGAATATCTGTAGCTGGTAACAGAACGGTTAGTCGACAGCCTATTGAACACGAACGTACACCTACCTCTTGTCGGCCGTCGAGTCGTGAGATTGCACGCCATTCTTCCAGCGACGCTCCCGTTCAAACTCAACCCATCGCTTCATGACGATATGGGAGGAATCGAATTCACCCTCCTTGTCGCCGTGAGCGCCACCCTTGTCACCAGCAACCCGACGCGTTTGACCCCAGGAAAAGTCATCAAAGTGCCAAAACGCGTAGGCGGGAAGGAGACCGTTCCAAATTGGAAGCGAGATAAGATAAACAACCATCCATCCTAGGTATGCAACCTTGCGTGATGTGACGACAATGAGGAGACCTGGAAGTCCAAGGACGAATGCCAACAGGATCAGCGGAATAGTTGTGTTGGTACCACCCGGGATGATAGAGACGATAATGAGGTAGAGCGTGAAACTGATGGCAGCCGGTAAAACCAGTGTACCCATTAGTTCCATTCCAACGACAAACTGCATCGAGAAGCAGAAGGTACCACAAAGATCGCGGACAAGAACGAGCTCGAAGAGGTTGTGGACGGTTGAGTTAATCCAACGGCGACGCTGCGACAAAAGGACGCGGAAGGAATCTGGAACGATGGTCTTACAGACCGCCTGCGGGCAGAACATGTTCTTTCGTCGTGGGAAGGTCTTGAGTAACAGGGTGGTGAGGTACCGATCTTCACCAAGGAGAAGTAAATTCTTCTTGTGAAGCGTGTCAACTACGTTTTCCGAATAGTGTTCCACGATGTCTGGGTTGGCCAGTACAGGGACCCAGTAGCCACTGTCGCCTTTGGGAGCCTTGATCCTGTACATGCTGAAACAACCCGGCAAACAAGTAACACCACCGAACATAGCTTCAAACGCTTTTGTCAAGTGATGTGAGATGTAATACTCAAAGACTGGGCAACCGAAGCTTCAGTAAGCGCGCAGGTAAAAGTAGCATTCGCTCACCTTGTATCATGGTAACGAAGTTATCGGTCTTGTTCGCAATCTTCGTTTCACCGCAGAGTCCCATAATTTCAACATCCACGACCATGCACGAAACCATACGCGTCAACGAGTCAGGGAACACCTTCGTATCGGCATCCACGCAGAGCACCAATTCATATCGGTCCGGACTAACGCCCGTGGCTCTCCAAATTGAGTTGAAAAACTCATACTCGAAGGTTGTCATACGTTCGTCGAACATGACCTTTTGAAGGAACGCCATCAGAACAATCTGAGAATCACGTTTGCCACGATTTCCGGGTTTGGGGTCGCTGGCTTCGAGAGGGTTGCCGACTTTGGCTACAAGGATCATCGGGACGCGTTGCTGCTTTGAACGTTCGATTGTGGAATCATCGTAGTCGTAGAAACCAGCATAGACCTTGGCCATATTGTGTCGCTTATGACCATCTGCGATAGCGACGTACGAATGGGGTTGAACTTCTTCAGGCGCAATGACAAACTCCTTCATCATGGACAAGCAAATGTCGGGTGTCGTGAGAGTGTTCCCTGCACCCTTGACCATACCATCAGCGATGACCAGAATGAGTTTGTGGCTGTTGGGATAATCCGTGGTGGCGAGCGAATCGATCGTTGTCCGTAGACCTTCTACAGACTCGGAGTACGCAGTGACAAGACAGATGGTATGAACGAGGGGGAAGTTGAATGGTTCATAGTCTGGAGGAGGTTGAGGAACGACGTTATGAAGTGGGAAGGGGCACGGAGTGTCTACAAACGATGAACGTGCTGAAAACCCACGCGTCGATGATTCAGCAACCGACGCTGTGCTCCTTGAGAAACGATAGGCAGGGGTATCAGGAGGCGACCCCTTTCCAGAAACCCTAGGTGCCAGGTATCCGGTGCCACGTTTGTTTGGAACATCGAGCAAGCCGTAGGACGTCGCTGGGCGAGGGTTCGGGCCCTTGTGAGCATTCTCGACGGGAGTAAAACGGGAAATAGAAGGGAGTACGGAACGCTTGTTGCTCTTTCCGTTACGTAGACCACCCTTCCCGACGTTTGGTCGGTACTGGCTTGGTGCGGGGCGGTAGATGTCATTAGACCAGGCCTCTATCTCCTCGGAGCGTTGCATTCGTTGCTGGTAAGTTTCCCGAGGGAAGTTGCCAAGTTTCCAAGAATAGAACCATGCAAATAAGACGGCCATAGCGAAACGAATAAAAACGACTCCGACGATGAAAATGAGGGAAAGGTAGAGGACGACGTCGGAAGCCACGCAACCAATGCTGTTGGTATCGATGAACCCAACAGTGATAATGTCCTCGAGACATTTGCCTAGTTGATGGTCGCCAGCGCGCATGAGCATCATGGTGATATCTTTGCCGTTATAGACGCCACTTGGGTTCTTCATCTCGTCAAAGCGCGATGGGTAGTGGACATAGGAAGTACTAAGCGCATTGAGGAGATTAAGGTCAAGCACATTGCTGTACCAGGAGGTTAACCCCAACAGTGGAATGAGCAACGAAAGCGACCTCACGATTCAAAGACTGCCAAGTTACGATCGCTTGCTACAACGTTGTCCCACGTATAGTAGACCTGTCCGAGAGGCTTCATGCTAGCTAATCGTTGCCTGGATTGAGATGATACATGGCAATTGGTGATAGATCCATAGTTGGTCGTGTTGACTGCTTTGGACTGTGGATTGAAGACGTTGCATGGGAAGTACCAGTTCAGGTTCTGGCCGGTACCGTTGATGGGTGATCCACTTGCGCGCGTGATGTAACCTAAGCAGTTTCCATTGACATTCTGAAACAGAAAGCTAGCGTCGTTGGACGCAAGATTCCAACCACCAGTGATGAGTGGATTTGTAGAACCATTGAATGAGCCAACCGCAGGGTGTTTGAAATTCGAGAAGTCGTAGGCATAGCCGTGAATGATAACGGAGGCGTTGCTAATCTGGCCCTGGTGATATCGATTGGGCGGGGTTCCACAGACTGCCTCTGTGAAACCAAAAGTAACGAAACCGACTGCAGCCATTTCGCAAAGAATAATACTGAGTAGACCCATCTTCTCCCTCCATGCGCGCTGTTGTTCTGGGGTCCGCATACCTTGATAATATTGGTGAGATCTTGGAACACAGCCAAAGATTAGCGCCACCTACCACATGTGTTGAGGACAAAGGAAGGAATCCAGCATGTGATGAGGTAGCAATATATGAACCAACAATCCTTTGGACCGGGCCCGATACCATCAAGGCACTTTCGAGAAGGGGCATCTGGGACGGTCAATGGAACAGTAGATTGGGTGGACTGGGGTCGTTTTCGACGTAAAGTAGCACCGCGCTTGAAAAGTGCAAGACCCGACTCCTGCATGTCCTGGTCCCGGCCGAGCAAGGATTTACCGCGACGAAGTCTCTGGGGATAGTTTCCGGTAGCTAAACGTGGTTCAGGTGAACGGGATCATCTCTGACTCGGTATTGACGTACTGGAAGGTTGCACGCCCACGGTTGCATCGTTTGCCATCTGTTCAGTATGAGTTCGATAATGCCACTGGCGATGGCCAGGTGCGATCTTTTCTCTGTCTGGCCGGACTAGACTCTTCTTCCTGCCCACCCTACCTTGGTCCAAAAATTCGGCAGTCTCGACGTCTGGGTGTGGCGGGGAAAACTGGTTTTGGTACGCAGAAGGCATGTTTCGCTGGCGCGGGGCATCTAGACTTCCCTGCCTGTCGCCGCGTTCGACGTTCTGAAAAGTGATGTTGGGCTGTCCGGAGCGAGAAATGAGGGGCTGTTGGCCGTGGTATGCACCAGGAGGCGGTGAGGTGGAAGGAGGGGAGGTCGGGTAAGCATATGGCTGTTGAGTGGGGTAGGAGGGCGGTTGCTGAGGACGTCCAGTATGACGAGCAGGACGATCCTGGTGGTGTGGATAGCTCATTGTGAGGAGGTCGAAAATGACCCGCTCAAAGGTGACGGCGGGGGAAAAGGAACGGCGAGGAACAGCAATGCTGGCAACCGGTCATCCGCTTGCCTACTACTACTTACCACGACGCACCACAAAAAAAAATCATCACACTTTTACTTCAACACAGTCTCAACCAGTACTTTCCACAATGGTTTTCTTGACCAGTCTAGCTCGAAAAAAATCGAGGAGACTCAGAGGTCGACCAGACACGCGCAAGCAACGTGCCTGAGCTCACGGAGACATGGGAATGCGTTTACCTAGTACGGTACCAAAGCAACTCAAATCAGGTTACGAGGGTCTATTCACCATGGTTGGTCAGTACTGCGGCTGAGGGTAGTTTCGCCCTTTGACAAAGGCTACTTGTTTAGGGTGCATTTGTCTTCCATTGGACCATGCACTGCAGCTTGTTACCTCGCCCTCGTGCAAGCAATCCAATTAGCTTGCCCTACGAACCGTTGATTTCACATCAGAATGGAACCGCGACCTTCTTGAAAAACCTACTGCCCAATCACATCTCGCCGTCCTTGCAGCTGACCGCCACCGCGCGATCCTCCCGCTGAACGTTCGAACATCAGCTGCGCAAATGTAGCAATGCCCATAGGTGCCGCTGGCATTATACATTCCCGAATAATCATTCCTCATCGCGATGTTACAGATCCGCGCATTCCCATCGCTGGAAAGGCCCAGCAATTCCCCCCGTTGTTTCGGTCTTAGCAAGACGAATGCCGCGTTGGCGATTGCACAGATCATCAATATGTATCTTCCGGGGATATCAATCTCCTCCTCGGGTTACGCTGGCGTGCAAGGAGAGCTGTTACTTTCCGCTACGGGTCGCAGTCACTTGGTGTATATATTCAACAGTCATGTTTGGATCGTTCGTTCGTATTTGGCAGACGTAACATCGTTCTCCCGACCGGAATGACGTGTCGAATCATTCCAGTCAGATGTACGTGCATCAGACAGATATCAAGTGTGGGGGACCTTTCGCTCACCACTCCTGATCGCACGCACACGCACACACACAAAAGTATGACCTCAGCCGTGCGCGCATTCTGCCAGACGGTCAAAGTCATTTCTCTAGTATGACGCGAATGCCATGATCAGCATGGGGTTTCAATCTCGTAACGGGCGGTGGAAAGCAAAGTAACCCTTTCTGACGTACATTAATCGCATGTCGAACAGACAAAGCCGGTGACCACACCCCTTCCAAGTTTGTCTTGCGTCTTCCATTGCTACTGCTCCCTGTGCGAGAGGGCTACATGCGTCATCCGTCCTCATCCTGCGCTCCTTACCCTTGTTCGAACGTCATCACCAAGCGTACCGTCAGGGCCTCCGAGACGATCAAACGGGAGTTGAACGTCTATGTCGTCATGACATCACCAAAAGGAGGTGGAAATACGAAAAAAAAAAACACGCGTCTACCACGCGCCAGCGTTTTTCTGCAACGTTTCTTCTTCCCTTCTCCTGCCACACTTTGCAAATGCGCTCATCCCTCCCACAAAGTATCTGGACAGGAGAGGTATCCATGACATCACAGGGGGTTCCCTCTCTTCGTTTCATTCAACGTCGCTGCAGTGCCAACGCGACCTGTCAGCCCATGCTTCATATCCGTGTCATCTGTCGCACGTCACCTGAGCAGAATAGTTGCGGATGATTGGTCCGGCATGCATATTACATCTGGCAATCCACAATCCCAGTCAAAAGCGGCCTCAGTACGCGTTTCGTTGAAGCCTCGGACTCGCGTGTACACCCACCGCGCACAAATACGTAAGACATCAATCAATCATCCGCTGTGAAACTTAAACTGTCACTCCTGCCGCACCTCCCCAACCTCCGAGGCGCGAGGTGGCTTGTGGGCCCTCCGAGGTGGACAGGACAAACGCAGAGGAATGGAGAAGAAGCGGCGCGATCTACACGTTGCGCCAAAGTCTGCACAGCTACGCCAGGGGTTCGTTCCTCTCTCCTATGTCTCTCTTCTTTACGCTCTCGTGAAGAATCTTGGCGTGGACCAGGAGAACGTCTACGATGCTATCCTGACACGTTCCATCTGGGATATGGCCTACCCCGCGCACGAATAGGACACAGGCCGATATGGATGAGGTCTCGCCGAACGAGAAAAAATGCAAGGACCTTATGCACGTTCGTTCGTTCGTATCTCTGATAAGAAAATGCCTCTCCTTAGGCCATCGACATCATTAATGGATTCATTTTTGCCCGTCATTCAACACGATATAGACACATCGCGTGGAGCGCTGTTCATTTCGGAACGATTTCCATTTGCCCTAGAGGCTATAGGATGCTCTCGGACGCCACCAAGAGAGCGCCAGCGGAATAAATCGGGAGAGAAGAAGAGCAAAGCATTACGGATTTCAACTTCGCCGGGTCATTATAGTGATAAGACGGATCTGTGGAAAAGCTGGTCCTGCTCCGACGGGCGGATGGTACTACTACGGTAATAAATGTACCTTTCCCGATACCTCTGGCTTCATGTGCTTACTGTACCGACGTCCGCGGGTCCATCGACCCTGAAATAAAATTAATGGAACATATCCAGGGCGGCCGAATAGATTCGCGTAAAAGTGTCGCCCGAGATCGCAGTAACACGCGCTGTTCCGACGTTGACCGTGCATCCGACGCAACAGATAACCCAACCACCTTCCCATCCACAATAACGCCCGAATATCGTATATCCAAAATGTCCGAGGACGACGAGTGCACTCCATGGTGTCTTGTGTTTTTGTTTCCGATCGAAAATGACCATCATCATCGCCCCGGGGGCTGTAACTTCTTGATGGGGGGAGGAGGGGACTTCTCATCGTCGACGTGTGGGACCGTGGATTCCCCGTTGATCTGATATACTGCTCTTTCTGTTTTGATCACTCCGCAGATCGAAGGCGAGGATGCGATGCGCTCCCCTCATTTTCACTTCCATAACCATCACTTAATTTGAAGTATGAGGACAATGCTGTGCCGAAAATAGGCCGGCTTGGTAAAGTAACCGGGGCTGGCGGTCCATGCCAGACCTCGAGGCAAGGACGTAGCGCAACCGAACAGAGACGAGCGAGACATCGCCGCACGGTCGCAGAGACGGGCAATAGAACGCGAACCCGCCGAGAGCAAAGGGGGAAGCCATGAGGCGCGACGTGCCCCCATTTGGGCCCCACATGGCCATCGGAGACTATGCGATTTCCTAAATATGATTCCAAGGTTTGTGTTTTTCATCTGAGTTGCGCGACCCATCAGAACGAGATCAACTGAACAACGTGACAGCTGGGCTTATACGTCCGAAATGATGGCAAAAAAGGCTGCGTTAGACAAGTGCCGCTGTAATCTGTCGTGTTTCGTGCACGATATCCAGCCTGCCGTGGAGCGGAGAGGAATTGTTCGAATGCCAAATTGTCACTGCGTCATGTCATGTCAGCTTGAAACGACTGTATGTTTGAAAAATCTGAATCCTAACGATGCACAACCACAGGAATAATGTGGTATTGTACGCTCTGTTCCTGAGACCGTCTCATTCCACTCTTTTGGAACCAATCTCTCCGAAGGTGCGGCGCCGGCGATCCTATCTAAGAAGGTATGAAGGGGCGGTGACCTGCTGTCGTTAAATGACCGAAATTGCGTCACCAAGCCATCAGCGGAAACAGTCAGCAACCTGGGAAGGAGTATGCAATCCATTACTACGGCCCCGCAGATGATAGAATGGAAAGCACGCCCATCCGGCCTGGCTATCACTCGCTCTCTCATCTCATTCTCAAGACCATGATGTTACTCGTTCGAATCGGGGATCTGGCCCCCTACGCAGGTAAGGTGACTATACGTCATGAGTTCAAGGTATTGGTGAGTTATACAAGCGAGCTGGGTATAAATTGTCGGAGAACTGGACATCCAAAGATCAGCAACGAAAAAGACACTCCTCTCTCGAGCATCCTCATATACACACCTTCATAGCCTACAATGCATCCCGCCTACATTTCTTCTATGGCTCACTTTGAGTCGGTGGTAAATCGTCTGCTTCATTGACACGGTGGCACCATTGACATTGCTGCTTCTAGGTCAACGGTACGCGACCTGTCATCATTGAATTCTGGGCCGAGTGGTGTGCAACGTGTCAACCGATGGCACAGCTGTATGACCAGCTGACCGCACAAAATCCTACGGGACAATTCTACCGGCTTGATATTGAGGAGGTTCGGGAAGTTCCCCAGGAACTAGGTGTCCGAAACGTGAGTCTTGCCATCCGGGAGGATCATGAAAGGGACACTGACTACGACGCACGTTCAGTTGCCCGCGTACAAGGTGTACGTGAAGGGTGTACAAATCGGCGAACTTGTGGGTGCAGATCGAATCCAGCTCAGCGTAAGCAGATCCCTCAAAGGTCACGCGCATAAGCTAACCTTTGTGTCGTACTCTCTAGCGCCTCGTCTATAAGGCCCTGAATGCGTGATCAGGTGAATTAATTGGGTCTGGAGATTGCGGCAGTCGACCTGTCCTCTAGGCTATTCTTAGATGGGCTTTCACGAGGGTTCAATTATGCGCTTTCATAGATGCAACTTACGGATATGTCCTAGTCTACGTTTCTTGTACCGGGTTTCTGCGATTTCATGATACTGCTTCATCGCACTAAAAGGTTCCCCTGAACCGGTGTCCCTGGTCAACAACGTGTCGACGTCCAACGGAGCGTGTAATCCAGACTCGAGGCGGCGCTCTTAATGGGACGAGAATTGGAAAATGGGGAAAGTCTGGGCTCATTGATGTCGCCGTGCCAGACAATTTACACTACGTACCAATACTTGCAAGCGAAGAGCAATATCAAATACGGATGTGCCCCCCAATGCAGTCCGGGTGTCGACTGAATTTCTGTGCTTCGATTTGATGTAAAATCAAGGGCGAATGGGGGATCAAAACGGGGACGCAACTGTTATTTAGAATTAAGCGATTGGTTGGCGAATACCCTGGGGCCATTCCCCGCTACCCGGAAATCCAGGGTGCAGCGCCGCTCCAGTGGGCGCAATCAAAAGCTTCATCTCGAGTAATGGTAGAACGGAACCTGTAAGTTAGATGGTAAGCAGGTCTAGGTCTAGAGCACTGCATTATTCTGTGAGTTATTTGTGTCGACCAAACATGACACAGTGCGCGCCTCGAGGTTTGTGTGAGACGAACAAGTCCAGCACGCGTACGACATCCAACTCACTCGCCGTCCGACTTGTCTTCCTACCACACCCATCATGGCGTCGGTCTCGATATCCTCCTCGCCGATAACTCAGGTCTCCCAGCACCAAGTACCAATCCAGTCCAATTTACAGCCTCAGTTACTCACTAGGCTCCTTCTCGACCTACGCGGCAGGCGTTTCTCTGTAGACAGAGAGACCATCATGAACCTTCCTGAATCCGTCCTATTATGCCTCTTCCCTAATGGTCTCGTTCTCAGTCGGCAAAGTGCAGCCTTTACCGACGGTGGCGACAACGAGGAGGACGAAGAAGTCTACGCGGTAGACGTGAGTTCCTCATGTTTGGGTACTCTACCGTATTCATTCTGGCCAAATCTTTCTGGTACTAGTTCGACCCGGAATGTTTTGCATACGTCCTAGATTTCTTCCGGAATGCGTCGGACACATTTTATGGCACTGCAAGCTCACCCGGCCTCTTTGCTGCCCAGCAGCACCTATTGGACGGGTCCCCGTCCGACTTTGGTCCGGCTTCCCAGAATCCGCTTTTGAGCAAACAAGCTATCATCGTGCTCCGAGAAGAACTGGAATATTTCGCCATACCTCCAAATAATAGCAACGCAGCAACAGACGAACATGGCATAGCCAACCAAGCCCTTCTCGACATCAAGCGTCGATGCGGGCAGAATATCATGGAGAAACGAAATATCTTTACTGCGTTGCAGCGCAACGTTCACAAGGAGAACAATATCGCAGAGCAACACCTTATCGATATGTTATGCATGAGGTGATTTGGTTTACCTGACGGCAGCTCCGTGTCCGTCGCTAATGGTTTCTCACAGTGGGTTCAATCGTGACGACGAGTGGGGCTTCCGCGCCATAGAACCCTCTCGATGCTGTATATCGTCGATAGCACTCGTGTTACTCAAAACAGGCATCGTGCACCACCCATCGGCTGCAAACGGCGAACGCCCTGTCACCATCGATTATAACCAGATGGCGACAGCGCAAAAGCTCCTCCTGTTTTGGAGAAAGCCCGCAGTAGGTCTCACATCCACGAGTACGAGTTTGATCGCCCACCGTGCATTTCCGTAGCGCAAGTGTTGGTGGGACGGCTTGGAGGTGGATTTGGCACAAGCTGGGGAACCGACCGAGATGGTGAAGTTATGGGCAAGAAGGGTCTGGACGCTTGAACTTAGTTTGGTTCGTGCAGCTTCTCTTATTTTGGCAAGTTCGCGCATGCTAATCGCGTCACGTGTAGGTTTAACCACGGATGCTACACGTTCCTTTTACTTCTTACTTCACGACCCCAATTCATTCCACGGTTTTATCATCTATACCCACGCCGTCGCGCAGCCTACTTTAATGATGTAACGCACGCTAGCGTCTTGTACTGTGGAGTCATCTCAGTCACTACGAGACCCCAAATCACGTTCGGACAACCGACAATGAATTATCTATTCCCGAGTCTGATGCTGCACTCGGAAGTCTTCACTACCCAACTTACACAATATAAAAACATTGATACCACGGTTTGGGGTCTAGCTCAATTCATACAAGAACGGTGCCCAGCTGAACAAGGTCCTAAACAGAGGCCACTTAGCACCAGAATAGAACAAAGCACCAGACCTACTGTCAATCTGTCTTGGCTAGGACCAACCAGTTCGTTGACTTTCGCGCCGTCCTTGAACACCATGAACGTGGGCATCTGGGTCAACAGTTACCATTAGTGTCAAAGTTACAAATTCGAGATGAAATAAACTAACACCCTTAACCCCGGCCTCCTGGGCAATTTGAGAACAGACAGCTCTAACCCCAACTTCCTGGGCAACTTCAGGTAGTTCGTCGATATCGACTTGGTAAAACTCGACCTCTCCTTTCGCATTTTCCTCGGCAAGTTCCTCGAAGACCGGTAGGAGAACTTTGCACGGTGCACACCATGTGGCCCAAAAGTCGACCACGATAACTTTGCCACCGTTGATCTAACAGGGTCGCACGATTCAGCTTTATCTAACCGTCGCGACGTAGCGATGAAAAGTAAAGAATGCGTACAAGTTCGTTGAACTGTGTCAAGGACTCGAAGGTGTTGACGGTCATGACGGTATAGGGACGCGAATGTCTTTGCAGACACGGTGGGTCACATTGCTTTATATCCCGTCAAGCCTGCCATAGCAGAGACCAACTCGCACAATGCCTGTAAACCGCTCCCGGCCGCGTTGAACCGACCACCGCCGAAGCGCTGCGAACGTGAGAGGAGAAGCTATAAGATAGAGGGATGGGAAGAGGTCTGTGCAAGACAGACCTTCCGAGGGTGAGATCAACGTGGCCCGAGCTAGGACTAAACCAGCTGGATCCGGGCTGGGTGACCGGGGTTGTGTCAGGGTTGAAACAGAACGACGAAACTCCCGACTCAAACCGCAAGGTAGACGCGGTTGCAGAGTTTGAATGTAGGAAAGATTCGAACGGCGACAAGTATCCCCCGAGGCCTTAGTGGCGAGCATGTATTAGTACTTCAAATCACCAGATAGATCCAATCACCCACCATGCCTCCCCGCATCGCAGATTTTGGAGAGTCAGTCTGGACTTGGCACAACTTGGGGAATCGACCGAGGTTGTGGGCGCCGGGCAAGGATGAAATAGCACAAACGCTAATCGTGTCACGTGCAGGTTTACCGCTTCGGAGTCCACACTTACAGGTTCGCCATCCATCGTTGTGGAGTCTGCCAAGTTAATCCACATACGCCGGCCTCTCACACCGTGATCCAACTTGGCAGAGAAATTGCATGGACATGCGCAATTAAGTCGTATAGGATCATTCCAGTCACTACAAGGTTGGCAATCGGACTCGAGGAATGCAGAACCTCGACGGTCCTACGATAAACTATTCATTTCTGATTCTTACACTCCAAAAGCTCTACTTGGACCGTATGCCGAAGAATTTGAAGTCATGATTTCAAGATTATACACAAGCTTTCTGGACAAGGTTCTAAATAGGATACAGTCAGCACACGGCGAATGCAGTATCACGCATACAACGTACCGTCAGACCTCTCTGGTCGGCGCCAACCAGTTCACCAATTTTTTCGCCGCCTCTAAATGCCACAAACGTGGGCATCTAGTCCGATGATTATCATCAGCATCAAAGCAAATGATTCGAGACGAAAAGAACAGACAGCTCTGATCCCAACTTCTTGGGCGATGTCAGGTTGATCATCGACATCGACCTTGTAAAATCCGACCTCCTCTTTCGGGTTGTTCTTAGCCAGTTGCTCAAAGATAGGTGATATGAACCTGCAGGGTCCACACCATGTCGCCCAAAAGTCGACAATGATGACTTTGCCACTGTTGATCTGACAGGGCGTCAAGATTCTGACCATCGCAGAGTATCAGTGGAAGTAACAAGTACGCACGAGCATCTGGAACTCTTGGTGAGAGTTGATTGGTGCTACGGACATGATGGTTGGATCGTAGAAATGCGGATGTGTGATGTCAGAGCAGCACGGTGGTCACTTTGCATTTATATCTCCACAGGACCTACAGCTAAGGCCTCATCAAATCACATGACATATGTCAGCTCTTACAAAGCTACAACGCCAAGCTTGGTGGTGCCCGGGTCACATGAGAGAGACTTTCTCATCCTCTTTGGAGAGGCGCCAGCACGTCAGCGGAGAGCTACTTGACGAGAGTTTGCGTTATCGGTAGAAAGAGCTGGAATCATCTTCCGTCGGGGAACCCCTGGGAAACACATCTAGCGCATCTCAGTCTCGGACTGTCACCTGTCTCTGAAGATCTGTAGCCTGGGAGTGGTGCCTCATCGGATGGTTTCTGGGATACTAGTCGTGCTTTCTGATCGTTTCACGTTGCTTGACAGGAATCCCCATAATCAAGGGAACGATCTCGTGATATATCGGAATTGGAATCGGGTTTGGCAAACGGAACCTCCCTCTAGTCGTAACGGTCCCATTAGACCATGTGAGAACTTCGGAGGATGTCTCCGCTATTTATCGGTCAGTCAATCATCCCCGGGAGGACTCGTCATGAATTAAAACATTCCAGATTCCGAGCACTACCGACAGTGCAAGAACGACATCCGGCGAGATCTACAATACAAGGGGCGATAGAGGGTAATACGAATATACATAACAAGACAAGAAGAAGATTCTAGGCCCTACTGCTGCGTGCGTTTGATTAGAGACGGCGTGTAAAAAGCAGTGATGCGACTTCATGCATCATGACTGTGACGTGATGAGAAAAAGGAAACGTGACCGCGGGAGTAGGCATCCCAATCATCGCTTCGCATACCGCAGGAACCGTGATGCGACTGAGAGGGAGGTAACGAACGTTAAACATGACAAGGGACCAGTGATAAAAGGTTGACTCACCGATAGTCACAATAACATTAAAGACAAAGTACGAAAACAAGATAAATGCATCACGCCAACGGTTGCTGAAGGCGATGTTGAGCGGAGTAAAGAATTGGTCCCCGACCTATTCATTACCAGTTAGATTACAGACGGCGCATGTCCCGCGAGAATGACGCACCGAGTATTGGCAATAGCGGCACGAGTCTGTAGCAAGGGGATTATCGAGGTAGCCGCCAAATACCTTGACAAAATCTCCCGCCCATTGTTGACAAGTCTGGTTCGCAGGCGGGTGGAAGACATTGAATTCATCGGAAGCGCACTTGATGACCAGACCATGGAGTTCCGTCGAAAGCATTGCCGCAAGTGTCCGCGTGTAAGGTACCAACTCGTAAAGCCAGTCTCGCCAAAAGTGGGGCATGGTCGGGTATGGGAGGGTGACACCGCAGAACAAAGAGAGAACAATACCGAAGAAGGGGTTGAAGAGGACGGCGATCTGAATGGATGGTGACAACGCTGCGATAACTTGACCGATCGAAACACCAAATAGTTCCATGAAGATGATCACCAATAGTTGGAAACCAGTCCCATTCAGGCCTGCAGCACCGTGTCCGAAGCGCATCGGGTATACCATCAGAACCCAATACACGATCGCGCATAATATGGAGTATGGAATCTCTCCGACGAGCTGTGCGATGGCGAAAACATAGGGAGAGTATATCCGACTCGACGACTCTCGGATGAAGGTTCCTGTGTATGACCAACTCAGGATGATCCCTTTGCGAAACATGTCCGTTTACTTACGTCTGTTGAAAATGAACATGGGTTCAAGCTGGGTCATAATAATGGCCGGTAACACGACAAGCCAGAAACTGTCAATCAGGAGTATGCATTAAATATTCATCTTTCCCCGAGGAAAGGGGGAAAACTTACATTCCAAAGGCACGATATTGCAGATCCCGAGAAGAGTGCCCCAAGTTCAGGAATGACAGCGAGATGAACAGCGAGACAAATGCGTGCACGAATAACCTGCTAAACACGTAGTCGGGAGAACGCCACAGCGCAACGTTGTTCCGGTTGACGACGGTGCGTAGTTGGTACGCAAAAGAGGTCGCATCTGCAATTGGGCATCAGAAAGATTCATCGGACCAGATGCCAGCAACATACATGCACGCGCTCCGCGCTTCTCGGTAACGGGAATGGCCAGGCCCTGAGTCTTGATCTCGTTGATTTCAACACATACCCTCTGGTACTCGGGTGAGTCGAGCCACACGTCCTTCCAATCACGAGGTCCGACTCGGGGAGAGAGACCAGCACCGATTGCCTCAAGCATGTACTCTGCAGGGTTCACATTCGACGGGCAGAACGCGCCATTCCTAGCAAAGTATTCCCGAATGACTTGCGAGTCCTTGCCGATATCGCCAAAGTAGACGGTCTCTCCACCTCGTTCCAACAACAAAAGACGGTCAAAACTCTCGAACAGTAAACTCGAAGGTTGGTGGATAGTACACAGGATGGCCTGTCCTTGATCCGCAAGTTTGCGCAAGAAGCGCACCAAGTTCCAGGCGCTCTGTGCGTCCAAGCCTGAAGTGGGTTCGTCCAAGAACAAAAGGAGTTCGGGTTTGGACGCCAATTCAACACCGATAGTAAGACGTTTGCGTGCCTCAACGCTCAATGTCATCACAAGCGCTTCCGTGAGGTCTTGAAGTTCCAAAAGTTCAATGATCTCTTCAACATAGCGGTTCTTCTCCTTGATCGATACCTCAGCGGGTTGCCGCAAATACGCGGAGAACCGCAGTGCCTCCCTCACAGTGGCCGTTCCCTCGTGAACGTCCATTTGTTCGGCTATGCATCGCGATTAGAAGACCCTAGTACCGCGAGAAAAGTGTCTCACCATAAGCAGTTCCACGAGCAAAGTCTGCGCCGATTGGCCGGCCATCGACCAAGATGTCACCCGTAACAACACCAATATTCTTCCTCTGTGCGAGGACATCAAGACACGTAGTTTTCCCTGTTGCGCTAGTTGAGCCCCTTCCAGGCTAAAAAGATCCAACGCAAACCCACCTGCACCAGAAGCGCCCATCAATGCCGTCAATGTCCCAGGCTTGACATAGCCGCAAACATCATGAAGAAGTCTTCTCGTCCCGCCGGGCACAGGAACATGATAGTTAACCTTCTCCCAGGTGAACGCTTTTCTGTGAGCTTGAGACTTGGCCCTGAAACTCGGGTATTAGCACGATGCCATCAGTGCTTCATTTCTCAGACATACTTATCCTCGTCACGTGACTGTTGATGAGTCATCTCATCATCAATCTTCCCCCGCCGTCGGGCCTTTTTGTCACGCTGAATTTCGTTGAGTGCCTTTGTTTCCTTGTCCTCCTTGGCGTAAATGTTAACCGAACCACCAAACATTTTAGGCTGCGAATTGTTGTGGTTTAGCAGCGGCGAGTCGGAGTAGTCTCAAAGCCTCACCGAAAAGTATTCAATCACGACCACTTGCGCGAACAGGAAGAAAAGTAGGAATGCAATAAGAACAACCAAATTGCGTCGCCAGATGTCAGCTGTAGAAATGCCATATCCAGCTTGCAGATAGTCGTTGCCAATCACGATGCTTTTCCCCGGCTGCGCACCAAAGAGGGTGCAAGCCTGGTTAGGACCCAAATTGTCCCTATCATAGGACGTCAACCTTCATTCGTTACCGAAGAATGAAACTACCAACGGGTATTTGGTGATACCAGGTCCATTTCTGGGAACGACGTATGTACCGTCACATGTTAACGATGTGCGCATGAATTCATTTTCCATGGCTCCAGCCCATGCATAAGACAGTGGATTCAGGTAGCTCTATCTGCGGGTCAGAAAAATCGCGTAAGAATTTAAAAAAACTCACGATCCAAAACAGCCACCGCTTCATCTGGAACACCGGTATCATGTACCCAGTATACTGGATCATGTTCGGAAGGAAGAACGTAGCAAGACGGAACGCGCTGTCGAAGTTGACGCATAGTAACCCAAAGGTCCGGAAGAAACCTTGCATGGCAAGGTAGGCCAGATAAACAAATAGGTGGAAAGTGAAAAATCCGCCCGCGGAACGTGCCCTAAAGGGAGATGAGGCGAAACAAATACGAAAGCAGGATGAACGGCTCACAGGTCTGGCATGAAATACACAATGACATTGAAAATAAAGACACGAACCGCCGAGAAGGGTACATCCGCAAAGAAGTTAGCGAAGACCAAAGCTGCGGGCCGGTAAAATCCATAACCAATCTGCTTGTTTGCTATTGGCCGTCCCAACATCATCGTAGGCATCTGGACACAAGTTGGCGTCTTGAGCACACAAGCAATAAGAAAAGCATACCTCAGAGAACGCTTCAAAACATATAGTCAACATTCCAATGAAAATCACACTGCCACGCGTGAACCCTCCTGCGGCAGTATGAGGCAAGTTCAGGAACGCGCCACCAATAATTAGAGCCAGTATCTACTAAGGATCAGAATAAGTTCAGATTGGAGCAAGGAATACTAACGATAGCCATTCCAAAACTCGTCGTCAGCTGGAACCTATCCTGAAGACGGACGCGGAATTGCCGAATCGTGAGTGCTTTTACTTGGCCAGCGAACCCAAGCGTATATGGACTCTTCTTCGAGACGCCACGTTTTTTGTCTGCGAGTACTGCGGCACGGAACGTTTCTTGATCTTCTTTCTCAGTCTGCATGCGATGTTTGAAATTTCCGAGGGATTGCTGAAGCTTGCCGTAAGTCGGCGAACCGTGGAACGCATTCTCAAGGGCCTCGGGGGTAGACGGTGTGTCGTGTTCTGAGCGGCCATCAGCAAACTGACGTTCATTGGGGTCCGTGCAACCGGTCAAGTAATCCGGGGTACTCTGACGGGGAAGAGGCCGATAACCCAGGTTCTCAAAGTACTCGCGAGCTTCTGTGACAGGTCCAAAGTATACCTGACGACCCTTGTCCAATATGAGGACCTTGTCAAATAATTCATAGATACTCTCGCCGGCTTGGTACCTGAAAACAATGGTTAACGCGTGTTGGTCGTCTGATGTTCTCGAACCCACAAGCTAACGAAAGTTGTCTGACCAAGCACATCGGTCATAATGCGCAAACACCTGGCAAAATCCAGTGCGGTGGACGCATCGAGGCCACGAGTTGAGTTGTCCCAGCACTGAACACGGGCACGAGTCGCCATCATCTCTGCAATACTGACACGTTTCCGTTCGCCACCCGATACGCCTCGCACGAATTCGTCCCCAACAAGGGTTTGATGAGTGTGGGAAATGTTGAGCATCTTAAGGAAGGCGTCCTGAACCATGGTATCAAATTCTTTTCTGGACACGCCTGGGAGACGTCCATTTGGCCCAGGAGTCTTTGTCGAGAGTGCAAATTCCATCGTCTGAGCGACCGTCAGAGTAGATATGTGAATGTCGCCTGGTTATGTACATTCAGTCTCAAGAATAACGATCTCGGGGATGAATCGATGACCCGCCATACCTTCCTGATTGTAGGCGACTTCTCCTCTGTAGTACTTTGCCATCTCCGCTGCATCGATGCCGGCGTACCGAACATCGCCTCCGATGCCCGCATATGCGTCTCGCTGATTAGCGATGGTTTTGAGGAAGGTGGAACAACCTGCGCCGGGGCAGCCCAAAACAAGGCACATTTCACCGGGTTTGAGGACGCCGGATGACCTTACGTACGATCAACACCCGATAGGCGACATGTGGGGTTGCAATAAAGACTTACTTGTGCAAAATGGTTCTCGTGGGTGGTTGACGGTGAGGCACAAAACGCATAATCTGGCCCCATAGCCAAAGAAGGGGTGCAAGGAAGAAATACATGACAGAATCTAGTAACAGCGGCCCAGTCAGTCAAGTCATCGGAATTCCGGATCTGTAGACCTACCCCCAAAGGTGTTTATGTAAATCTAACACGACGTGGAGTAAGGAACAAATCGGGTGGGAGGGGAAAGGATCACTTGCCTTGTGGTCGGCCCCTCCAATAACGTTGACCTCGAGGTCCTCCCAGGTGACGCCAACATGTTTGTGCTTGATACCGGCGGCCTGGTTGGCATCATTGGAGGAAGTGAGATATTCACGAAGGTCAAAGGGTCCGTCAGCTTCCTTCCCCTTTTCCAAGTCTGCGCTAAAAACGGAGGCGGTTCGTGAGGAATGTCCGGATCGATTTCCAAGGGCCGAGCGCCTGGAGAGTTGACGCGCAAGCTCGTTGAACGTTTCCTCTGCCCGCTCGACGTTGACATGAGGAGCAGCGTCGACCTCGAGAATTTCGAGGTGTTCGGAATGGTTGGCAACGGGTGGGTAGGTCGTTATCCCGTTGTCCATGCTGGCTGAGCGTGCAAGGGGGGAGTGATCCTGATCACAGGGCGGTTCATCGCAAGTTATTTAAACGTTTCCGCAAGGGAAATTGGCTGGCTTACAAATTCCCTTTCCGTCGCCGGGATATCGACTAGTATACGATAGGAAGGGTCGGTGCAGCCGCTGACGATGCGACAAATAAGTCACCGGCCTAAATATGTATAACCTTCTTTACGAGGTGACTGAATCCGGGCGTGTCAGCGGAATCCTGGCAGTCCAATGTTATATTAGTTAAATCGCTTATTGGCATCTGTAAAAAGGTTTACTGGTTGAGACCGCTTACTTATGGATGAATGAGAGAGCCCGTCGAGAGAAAGGGTCCCGGTGGGTTCGAGTCCGGTCTTCCAGGCCTCCGTCGGAAGGCATCCACGAGTCCAACATTGCGTCAAATGGGATGATGCATGACACATGCATATTCGTGCAACGCTTGCGTGTTCGGCCCGTACTGCTTTTTTTCCCACCGCAATGCGTTACCAGGATGGCGAACTGGACGGAGCGCCAAGACCAGTAAACTGGATGCTGTGGAGCCTGTCGTAGTCATCACCTCTGTTTGTCCTGCGCGGTCGTTGCTTTCACCCCATTTGGAGTCCACAATCGCAACCGGAGGCACGTGGAGTAAGCGGAGCGGCAATACGAGGGTCAATGAGTCAAAATAGAAACTAGAGTCAGTCTGTCACTCCAAGTCGGGTCCGTCACCTAGTCAACATCAGCAACCGCGACCTTTGCACGACTCGATCCGAGTGCGAGGGTCCGGAACCCATGATCGTTTGTCGAGATACCCCCGTGTTCGTGGTAAAGAAAATGAGGAGTTTACTTAAGAGGCTGGAGATCCTATCTGACTCCGACTGTCGGCTGCCATCCCAGGGGTGTGTGTGTTCACGCGATCGGTGCTTCCATCTGACGTTTTGGTCCGAGACCAACGATACTGGCTTGAAGTTCACTTGTAGTAGTCCTTCTCACGCACATTGTGGGAAAGTTCAAACAGAGTCATATTAACACCCCAGTCCGACTCTTCGACGCTAGCCCATGCCCACAATGATTGACATATTCTCGCCACAATTCAAAATGAATCACCAGCTGATGAGGTTGCTCATACTATTACATTGGCTTTGAAGGAAGTTGGGTAGGTAGAACACTATAACGCTTTTTTATAGTGACACGGTGGCGAGAAAACTTGTCATCTGGGGAGAAACGAGCTACGAGCGGTCGTTTGAGGCAATGCCAAGAAAAATCCCATGTGACTTGCCTGGATGTGCAGACTTGGTGATCCTGCCCTCATCGTTGATTTTCTACAGAGAATCATGAGTGAGGGTGATTCGACATGGTCGACGAGCACGCGAACCTTGAGAGTGTATACCCTGTTTCCACTAGCATCGAGGGTGTACATGAGATGCATGGTTGGACGAGGTGAAGACGCGAAATCAAACTCCGCGGCGACTATAATTTCCGATCACACTTGGATCATAATTCGGTTGAATGGCAAGTTCTCGTCATAAGGACCTCTCTTTCACCACACCACCCTCTCAACAGTTTCAATGCCGTCCACTACGGCCGTGCTCACAGCCCCGGAGCTGGGTACGGCGACTAGTCCGGTTTATACCTATGCCGAAGAGCAGGTCGCACAAATCGAGGCCCTTCGCGAGGTAGGCTGTTCAACCAAATTGATGGAGTATCTTCATAATATGTCATGTGCTGTGGATTGGGTTTCACTCATTGAAAGTATGCTCATTCCCTCCTTTCGCCCCCTTCCGATCCATATCACAAATGGGAGCTTCGGTGGCTGCGCAAACCAGATACCATACCTCGCTATATGCGCGCTGCCAAGTGGAAGATGCATGATGCGGAAAAGAGAATTAAATCAACTTTGGAATGGAGGCGTGAATACAAACCTGACCTTATTCCACCCGACGAGGTGAGCATGACGCGTTGCTATTACCTATCAGAGAACACACTGCATCCATTTTAGGTCAAGGTAGAATGTGAGACCGGTAAAATGTCTGTTCCAGTCCGACGGTGTATGCGGGCGCGCTGAACTGATACCTCTGTCACAGCATTCTCACAGGTTTCGACAAAGATGGTCGTCCCATCATCTATATGCGCCCAGGGAGGGAAAATACCGAGACTAGCCCCCGTCAGCTGAGACATCTCGTGTGGTGGCTGTAAGTGAGCTATTATAAGTGACACTAGTGTTGATGTGGCGACCAACAGAGAACGCGCCAAGGACATGATGCCACTGGGTCAGGAGTCTCTTGTTATCATTGTTGATTACAAGACAACCACCTTGCGTACGAATCCCTCCATATCTGTAGCGAGCAAGGTAAGCGTTCAATGGGTGTATATCGGTTTTTAGTATTATCACTCACCGTCTGACAGGTACTTACGATCCTGCAGCAACATTACGTCGAAACCTTGGGGCGAGCTATCGTTACGAACCTTCCACTCCTCCTAAACTTCTTTTACAAAGGGATTGCCCCTTTTCTGGATCCCGTAACCAGAGATAAGGTTCGAGAAGCTAATTAATGTGCCTGATGGGGAATGACTCAGCTGTGGCAGATGCGCTTTAATCCTGACCTTTTCGAGCTTGTTCCCCGGTCCCAGCTCGATGCTGATTTTGGGGGTGATTACGAGTTCGAATTCGAGTTTGAATCCTATTGGAAGCAAATAATCGAGTAAAGACTCGTTTTCCTATCCCTTGAACGATCTGACAAGGTTTGGTAGTTACTGTGGTATTGCACCTGATGGGTCACGATTACCCAGCCACTTTGATGGTCCCATATCCGCTGGCGAACTCAGCGTGTCTGTGGAGAAGGCCGTTGACGATGACGGACAAGGCTTGGAAGTGGGGGTGGTCGTGGGGGGTTGATTACATGATCTATTTGTGTATGTATGTGTGAATGGTGGGAAGGGAAGGTGTCGAGGGAGCAGGCTCAGCCACAGCAGCTACCCACAGACGCCACGCCATAAATCGTCGCCTGGGATTCCTCAGCCACCGCACCCGAAGCCACCGCGAAAGCATCACATCGGGGTGGACGACAGAAACATATCCTGAAGCATTGTTCGTAGTGAGATCTTTGAGCGTAAAAGAGAGATGGTCCGACAGTCAAAGCAGACAGTGCGTAACACCCATTGCTCACAGCATTCCGGCCCTGTTGAATCAGCCACCCGCACCATTTCGTATTCGTTCCATCGGATCGTCACGTCGTGTCCGCAGCCTGACCAGAAGAGGGAGAACCATAAGAAAAAGACACCACAACAAGATAAACCCTCCCCGAAGAAACCCTCAGACTCCACCGTATGGCCTTGCAGGATCAACGGCTGTGACAAGCAATTTGCTCGAGAGGCCGATCTCAAGAGACACCAGCGTACGACCAAGCTACATTCCGTGCCCGGGTTGTACGTGTTCTGCTATTACTCATAGGGGCACGCATACACACACCTCCACAGTGCCTGTCCTCAATGTGATGCCAGGTTCACTCGTGTTCGTCTCTACTTCTCGCTTCGTGCATCGAGTTGACGCTGTTCTAGACCGACGCTCTGAGGAGACATCAAAAGTCGAGGTCAGTGCATGCATCTCGCTTTGTAACTCGCTTCCTCAGCGCGCCCCTTAGACATAACGGGGTCGTGATCGAACCTGCAGATGGAGGAGACAAGAAGGCCTCCATGGGCGGCCAGGATCCTCGTTCCTCTGGTTCGCGATCAAAGAGCCGCAGTAGAACACCCTCATCAAAGGAGAATCCCGCTCCATCCACTCCCCTTCCCCCACCCACGATTCCTCCGGGAGGTCCGCAAAGTTATTACCGTCAACACACATTCGCAGGCGGTGAGTATACGCTCCTCCTGACCCAACTTCTGATGCAAACTTTGACAGTCATGATTCCTCCGCCGGGGATGATGGTCGAAGGCCACTATCCCCCTGCCGTTGGTCTTCCTACATCCGAAGCTCGGTTACATCAGGCGAACTGGCAGCCTGCACCTCCTTGGGCTGCAGACGGCTCACACCCACCCCCACCGCATATGATCCATCCTGGTTATGCTCATCCCTATTATAATCCCCCGCCACCATACTATCGTCCGGGCGCCGTGATGCATCCCGCTCCCGATACCATGGATCATCCACAAATATCGAATGGTGTGAGTTCGTCAAGCAATGGCGAGTCATCGTCATCGCGCAATAGTAGTCCTGTATTGGCTGTTGGCCCGTCGTTGGACCCCGCCGGAATGGAAGAACCTCCTGAGACTGGTGACACCGAGAGCGCTGTTATCGACCCCTCGCTAGTTTCCCCACCTGCAAGTAGCACTGGCAGTGAGTTTGTTTTTTTACGTCACCGAATCTGTTCCCGAGCCGTGTCCGCCACGACAGATGTAGGATCATCAACCAACGGTCGAGTGCTGAAATTACCAGAGGCTGGATCATCTTCCAGCTGCCAGCAACGTATTCCTTCACCCAACCCAGGCGAGCCACCAAATGAGGAAGTAGACACCGATAGTGAATCAACCTTAGTTCGAAACTTACTTTCCCCCGACCGGAGCCATTCATATCCGTCACCCCACCCTCTGGAACGTCCCCTCGAAATGGAGCCGATACTCACAGAAGACGGCGAACCCATGTTGAACCCAGGTAGATGCTTCTCTCTCTCTCTTTTACTCCCTATTGACCATTCTTGCGCCAGCCGAGCTATTGACGCAGGTCAGTATGCCGAACGCAACGTCCACAGTACTGGATCTAATGCTTCAGATTCTGGGACAGGAGTCTCTCGCTTCTCCACCTCCTTCGTGAATGTGTACTTTACTATGGTATTATATTGACCTAGCGCTCGCATAGTTTCCTTCAGTGACAGTTTCTTTGATTGGACGTATCCACACTACATTACTTGCATCTAGCGCGCGTGGACGCGACGCTTTTGTTGAATGTCGTAGAACGTCGGCAGACATTTAGCAGGATGGGTGAACTAATTGATATCCAAATATGCGCATAGATGCACTTGTTGTGCACGGTATATTGACGCGATGGAATCTATCGTGAGGGTAAATAGTACACGGAAAACTTGGGGACATTGCTGCTTTGCTCTAACTCTGAGTCAAAAGGTCAGAGTATCTCTACCTTGGGCCACTTGTACTGAGGGCCCACCTTTGGGGGGGAAAGTGTCCGTCAGCTCCATGCGAAACTCGACACAGAAAGATAGCACACGTACCAATTGGACACACATGGCCCCCAACTTGTGGCCAGCATCGACGGACTCTCCGAGGCTCTTTCCGGCAACATACGCGCCCAAGAACCCACCTGCAAACGCGTCGCCCGCTCCATTGGTATCGACAATCTTCTCGTTCGGAATCGGCGTCACGGGGTACACCATATACGCCATCGGATTCGCGCCGTCGACGACGACGGTCGGATCATCGCCCCGGGTGATCACTACCAGACGCGGGCGCGCATTCGCCTTGGGATACGCGACGATCCCCTTGGCGACCTGAGCAATGTCGATCGTGTCCGATTTCAATATTGTCTTGGCGTATTGTTGCGCTTCAGATTCGTTCCCAATGACAATGTCAGTGTAGGGGAGAACTTGCTCCAGCTGGGCGGCATAAACCGAGGGTACGAACGGTGCGGAGAGGTTTAACACAAAGGTCTGGACACGTATGAATAGCCTGTGGTGGGGATGATGATGGCCGTGCACACCTTGTTATTCTCAGACGCGTGCTTGCTTAGTTGGAGCACCGACTGGAC
>JBBPTW010000082.1:0-37856 GCA_038094575.1 Phylloporus cf. nigrescens | reverse complement strand
TCTCAGTACCATGACAACCAAATCACATGACCTAAGCGATTTTAGAATGCCAAGAGCATGTACTATTTTCTATTCTGCAATTGTTTGGTCTTATTTGTTTCTTATCTTTTACTATTCACCACTCTTTTCAAAACTACCCAATATTGGGACACTTTTTGAGCCACTGTATCTGGAATGGTGCCCATGGTCAATCAACTTGCTGTGCCTACAATCCTAGGTATTTGAGCTTTCTCAATTGTTATGATGTCTCCACTGTTGTCTTTGTCTCTTGGTTCTGGTGCACCAATCCTGGTTACTATAAGCCAAGACAGAAAGTTAGCCATCTTGATTCCTCTTTGCAGAACCTCATTTTGGGCATGTTAGTATAGTAATCCTTTTGGAAACCTATGAGAAGCTTTGTCCCATTGATACCAGTGGGTCCATCCTGTGCTGTTTGGACTCAGACTCTTGAACTTTAGATTTTAGGACAAAATCCTCACCATTGAAATAAAAACTACTCTGCACAGATCTGACTCCTATATCACCCCTCAACACCTCTCTATCTAGCTCAAACTTAGTTCCACATCATTTACCACTGAAATGTCTTGCCTTATCTCTGATGGTACATTGAAATATATCATCATACATGTCTTTTGTCCTCTCCAGCTTCCTGATGTGGATGACCACAGTATTGCAAACAATCTTTCCCTAGCTGAAGCAGTTGCATCCACTACACACCTTTACAGCAACCATATTAGCAAAGCTGATTCACCTCGATGGCACAGCATCATTCAAATAATGGACAGTCTTCAGGCCATTCTCCAGTTTGAGAATCTGGATAGGCCTAAAGTAGCATCTCAGCTCTGCTCAATGGATATTGGTGGTACACTCAATTCCTGGCACAGCAGTATCATAACACTCATGATACTATAAAGATATCTGTGTGTTACTCATCTGAGCTTAGAATGTAGCAGTTATATTTCAAAAGCAGGAGGATGTCACTATCTTTGAGTCTTTCAAAGTATCTCCAAAAGCTGAAGAGGTGATGACTACTGAGGAAAAGCTCCTATGTTCATTTCCTGGGCTGGTGATTGAGATTCCCAATGCCATGTTTGAGAAGGAAGGGTCTCTTTCCAAACTTGCCAATTTTCTTGCTCACACAAATGATGATATCCTTAATTCTGCTCCAATCTCCTGCAAAGCACAGACTATCATGATTGAAACTTGAAACACCATCTACCCTTGCTATATCACCAAGTTGCTTACTGGCATCTTCAGAGGTATTGGCCATCTCACTGACATCACTGGTATTATAAAGCATGTGGGGAATAATGTCTCATGAAATAACTCAAAGTTGCCTTGGCAATACTCCCCACTCTGGCTCCTTATTAGGGTTGCCATACAAACATCGCTCAGTCACCCTACCATGGGACATGATCTTTACAAAAGTTTCATACTCTTCTTCATTTGTCACCTTGCGAATGAAAGGATTTGTGCCAATCTTCCAAATGATATGCTCTAATCCATACTGGCAAAAATTAGCTGATAATTGGGCAAGCTTGGACCTTCTGAGCCAAGTGGCTCTCACACATTGCATTGGAGGCATGCATGTCTCTCCAATTAATCTTGGAGAAGAGGTGGGGACAGATTCAGGCTGCTCAACAGGCATCACCTATCTAAGCCCCCTCTGAACTTAACCTCATGGGAGATGTGGAGTTATCCCTCTTGAATTGTAGCAATTACCTTCGTCATTGTCTCACTGATCACACTGTTAATCACCCTGACACTTCTTTCCATCCCAAAGACTGTTCTTAAGGCACTCTTAGTGATTTTCTCTCTTATAACAGGGCTTCTTTTGAGGAAGTGTACCGTTCCAAACTGCATGTTACCCTGTATAATGTTGAGCATGCAGTGGAGCAGGAGATTGATGGCTGGATTGGGTGGATGACCAACTATGACGAGGCCTGCATTGAACTGGAGATTTTGGCAAACAAATCTGCCTCTAGTGCACTTAAGATATATGGAAAAAATCCAGAGCTCTTATCAGTTACACTATTGACTATGATTGAGCTTTGGATTGCATTGAACAAGATAGCCATCAAGGATATTCTAATGCTTGTGGAGTACTCTCTGGAGGTTCCTACAAGTATTTTGGAGCATCTCTTACTTTCCAGGCCTGAAAGCCTTTCCTGTCTTTACTGTGCACACAAGTACCTCTCTTCTCATCACTCCCAATCCCATCGTGGGTCAGTGTTTTCTTTCTCAATCACCTTGAACAGTTTTGCCAATCATTTCTATAATGATTTTTCATATCTCCAGTATCTTAAATTTTGTATCAAAGAGGCCACCCAGCAGAAGGTTCGTGTGAAGGTTACCAAACTTGAGGAAGTGAATGCTCATCATACTGAGCTTGAGTGGAGTACTGCCCAACTGGATCATCAATTCAAGGTTAATTGGTATGGCAATGAATACCATGCCAAACAACACTGCATCAAATGCTGGACAGAGAGAGAGTGCAAAAAAATGAAGATTAAAATCCACGAATGGCCATTGCCAACCGGTCAGCTTTGCACTTAGGTTGTTATGTTTGAATTGGATTGTCCAATCTCCTTCAACATGTGGTGTGGTGCTATGTTACACCTTCTTATTGATCTCTGCTCTGCATCTATCGAAGCAAAGTGCCCCTATATCAAGCTCCCTGATTATGCTATGCTTATGCATTATCTGGTTTGCCATCCAAGGTCATGTGTTACCCTTGCTTCCAATGCAAAACCTTTTGTCATCTCACATTAAAACAAAGTATCCATTTCCATTCCTACCACACAATAGCAGGTCTGGGTCAACAATGGATTGGTATTCTACAGTTTTAATGTTCAGAACTCGTATTGCTGTCTCAGAGATTCCAGAACCTTTGAACATTGAGCAATATTGCACATACAAGCTTCAAAGCATACCATACTAGAACATGCAGGAATACGTCAACATCACTTTGCACACATCAAACAAAATTATAGTGAATCAAATGAAATATCACAAGGGCATATCTATCCATGAATTCATAGCATTCAGGCATCTGCATAGCAGTGGCTTACTTCAGTGGCTTAATGTTCTATGGGAACTTCACAGTCAATCATTGAGCTTCCATTACCAAGAAGTCCATTTCCTGTTAGCTCAGACTGCTTCCCAAGCTGGGCCATTCAGTGAGGGAGAGCATCTGGAGTGGAACCAGGTCTTGGATGTCAAGGCAAACTGGTTGGAGGATATGATCATGGATACTGTTTTGTTTTTGCTCTGCTGTCTTCTTGCATCTAGCCCTAATCAGGGTGTCACACTGAAGGTGCTTGGACTACTCTGCCATGTCCATGGCATGGTGTTCAAGTGGGTAGAAGAGCTAACAGCCAGACTCTTAGGGTGAACGGGAGACAAAGAGTTCAATGGACATTTACAGGACGTTGCTACCATCTGTCAAGGTACATTCAACATTGACCCTTCTATCATTCAAGAGCTTCTCCACTCAGCAGATAATATCAAGGCTCTGCTTTCCTGTGCCATCTTGATCCATAATCAAACCCCTAGTGATGTCTCCCACCCTTTCCACATATTCACAATTACTTCTCGACCAGAATTCCTACCTTTCTTTCACTCTTGAGGGGATTGTAAGCAATGTTATTCAGGCTGACTCCAGTGATCAAGGGATTGACCTTGCTGTTGGCTGGGTTTGACCTGACTATCGTCCTGGTTTGAAATGAACCCCTTTACAGAATCCAAACACATGCTGGTTTTATTGCAGGACTACTTCGACAGTAGACTAGAGTTCATAAGAGGTGCATTTCAATTTGCTCAACAGGTTACTTCTGGTCAACGGAAAGCTGCTTGGGTGACCCCCAAGCAAAATTTTGCACCACCTGTTATTTAATTTGTTATTTGGAGAGGTGTGTCTTGCCATGCCAGTGTCCAAAATAATGCAGATTGCTGATGGCTTTTATCCTTTTATGTTGATAAAGATGGTGAACTTCAATCTCAGATCAGGGATCCCAATGTTGCCAAGCTTACCTCATGGTATGTCCTTATCCCCAAGGGTGATATTTCCTTCCAGATGAACAATCATCACATCCATGTTGAGGTCAATACTCAGGGATCTGCTCTCCAGCAGGTCACATATCAGACCTATATGATCAATACTGACCTGGGCTGCCTTGTGGGGAACATCAGCATGGCAAACAAACTTTACTATGCTTACCTGCATGCGCTAACTAGTGGGTGTGGGATTGATCCCCTTACTGGGAGGTCTGGGACAAAGGAAGTGTTGTCAATACTTTGATCAGATGGATGCTGGAACATCTTTGGTGCATGCAGAAGGTCATGTGGCTCAACCTACCTATCAGCTCACAGCATCACAAGCTGTACATTGTCACCAAAGGAATCAAGAAACATTGTGAAAGAGCTCAATCATTCCATGAGAGCCCTTTGACCCTGTTTAGAAAATTTCTGGCTTGCAACGACCAATTGCTATAGTGCAGTGCATGACAAGCTGTGTATCTTTCTATAGCTGAGTTTTCTGGTCTTCCTTTGGGGAAAGATTTCAATGTCCAGTACTCTTCCTGAGACCTAGTGGATGTTGCCTCTGGGGAGCAACTTACTTGTACTGCTGCAACCACTATTCATACCAAGACCACCCATGCAACAACTACAAAGGATGTACTAGGCATGGTGGAGTCATGGAAGAAGAGTGTATCTGGGGATGCCAGTTTGCCCCTACAATATAATAAATTGTGGTTAACTCCAGATCTTTCACTTATTTGGTTCAAGTTGTACAAGCTCCTGCATAGAAGCAACAAGTAGAAATTTTTTCAACTGCTCTTCCTACTGCCTGCTATGGTACATGCCTCCTCAGAACTCTCTGACTTGATCACTGTTTTTGTAGCCTTTGTATCAGATTGGCACTTCCGGAAAGAGGATCTGCTGTGTTATGCTTCTTACGAAGTCACAGAAGGGTATAGCCCTTCACCAGACATCCTACACCAATATGTTGCCAACTGTGCCTATTCTTTTAAACAAAGTCCTAAAAGCACTGGACCCATGTGAGGAGGTGAAAAACTGAGGAGCTTGCAAGCATATTGGTTTAAAATGTTTAGTAATAGATGCAATATGAATGCCAATGCAGCTGTGCCTCAGCTATTGAACACCTGGCCATGTGAGATACCTCTGCAGAGCTCACTCAACTCTGATTTATACAATGTGTCTGAATTTATGTCCAAAGTCGAGAAGCACTTCTCTAGTTGCTTTTGAAATCTCAAATTCAAAGAATACCTTACTCGCATTCAAGGGATGCTGAATAGCATATGCTGCTGGGCTTTTCCTATCTCAACACTTCAATACTTATTCCAACCATCACAAGTTATCCACTCCCACTCAAAATCCTGGGTGATCTCAGTGGACCAGTTGCTCACCAGAATAGCACCATCATTGCAAGTACCTATGAGATTGGCTCTATATGCTGCCAATGACGAAACCACCCCATCCTCCACTTCTGCCACATTGCACCAGTTTATTACTATGGTGGAGAAGAATGCACTAAATTCATTTCAGCAACGCTATGTCTTAGCTCTCTGTGCTAGTGCAGAATCCCTATCAGGAAATGAGACCCTTACAGTTTGAGGAGTAACAGAACTACCCATCACTGAGATGCTTGTCATGCACTATTTCCAATGTAGGGGCAACTATTTTGAAGGCCTGGATCATATCAAGCAGCATCTTGGGCCAAAATCCCAGAGTGAATAGGCAATTGAGCAGTCAGGACAATGGCCATGCATTACTTCTCATGCACTCTTTTGGCTCCTAGCATCCAACTTGTTGATCATGCTTTCTGACAATTGGAAAAATTGTCTGATACAGTTGACTCTGCTCGCCCTCGAGCTACAATAGGCTCAAAGATTACAATTAATTCAACTCCACCTTAATAACCTCCACAAGGAGCTGCAGAATGAAGGATGTGATGGTTGGAGTACTGATACACATCTGGACTGGCTACTGATTCAGGTATTTATCTTTTTGAATTGACATGAACATTTGCTGATGAGTTGATGTTCAGCTGCAAAGCAACTTTTTTGTTCATCACATTCAAGTTGAGATAGCCTCCAAGATGATACCACCACAGTTGGGTAAAAACATGGCCATGCAACTGAATATGGGAGAGGGAAAGTCATCCATGATCATCCTGATTGTTATCTCCATTCTTGTGGATGGTGCTCAGCTCATGCAGGTAATCGTCCCAAAAGCACTAACAGCATGAATGTTCAACCTTCTTGTGGATTGTCTTGGTGGAATCATAAACAGGTACATATATTTCCTTTCATTCTCTCGATTCCTCAAGCTCAATCATAAAAAAGTGGCAATGCTTTGTAATGTCATGTTGGAATGCATAAGCAGTGGAGGGGTTGTAGTAATCCAGCCAGAACATAACTTATCACTTAAACTACTGAGTGTCGAAAAGTAGTTACTATGGGGAAAAGAGGGCTCACTAGCATGCCCATTGCTGGATCTTCAAAGGTGGCTCCATTCTCATTCATGGAATATTTTGGATGAGAGTGATGAAATTCTTCATGTTTGTTATCAACTGGTCTATACTATCAACCTTCAGAAACACATGGAAGGCTTCCCCAAACATTGGATGACCACAGAACAAGTTCTTGCCCTCATAAGCAAGCATGTGTCTGCCCTCTGAGAGCTTTTTTCATATGGAGTCAAGTACGACTGTGGCCTATCTGGGTCCTTCCCCCACCTCTGAATCTTATGGGTAGATGCTGGTGAAAGGTTGATCTCTTGGATAGTCCAGGATATTATGGAAGGTCTGCTGCCAGACTTCAATTTCAGACAGCTCTGATCAGGCTTTAGGGATGCCATTCAAAGTTTCATATTGTGTAAGAATATTCTTTCTGCAAAAGTTTGACTTGTAAATGATTATGCTCAGCAAACCACATTGTGGACCAGTCTGCTACTATTGTGTGGACTGCTGACCACTGGAATACTTTTATATGTTTTCAGGAAACAATGCTGGAGAGTAGATTATGGGCTTGCTCCAACACACACCATGCTTGCAGTTCCCTACCGAGTCAAAGATGTTCCTGCACAAAGAGCTGAGTTCAGTCACTCCAACATTGCCATCACCCTAACCTGCCTCACCTACTATTACAGTGGCCTTGATGAGGAACAGCCCAGGCTTTGTTTAGAGCTTCTCCTTAAGCAGGATGACCCAGCCCTCAATTATAACCTCTGGATCTGGGACTATCCTGCAGTACCCAAGTACCTGAGGACAATGAGTAGCAACAACACCAAGTCAACTGAATAGTGGTGCAAGGATCTCTATTCTCTGTTCAAACAGAATTGGGCAACGGTTGATTTCTACCTCTCAAACATTATATTTCCAAAGGAAGCCAAGGAGTTTTCTTCAAAACTGTCATGTTCAGGCTGGAATTTAGCTGAGAGAAAGGACTGCATTCTGACTGGTATGCTACAGAGAGTAATATTGTGCATACAATTTGCTAACTTACTAACTATGTTAGGGTTTTCTGGGACAAATGATGGTTAATATCTGTTGCCTCTTCACATAACCCAACAGGACCCTGACCATTAACAAGGAACCAATGCCAAGGTTCTGTCTTATCTTTTTCAGTCAGAGAATAAGCAATATATGTGCATAATGCACAAGAACGGAGAATGGTGGTCCATGTCCTCATTCCTCAAGTTACTGACTTCATGAGAGCCTAAGATCCAGGTGTTGGATGTTGGTGCTCAAATGCTTGATCTCCAGAATGATGAGCCAGCCAAAAAGTGGCTGACCATCAACACGAATACATCTGTGGCAATCTATTTCAACAAGCATGACAAATTGACAGTACTCACCTGAGATGGCAACACCCACCTCTTCATTTCATCTCCCTTCTCACAGCAGTTGGATCAATGCATTGTGTACCTCAATGATGCCCATATGTGTGGAACCGACATCAAATTTCCAAGCAGATTCCAGGCTGCTGTGATGCTAGGTCCTAAAGTAACCAAGGATTGTTTAGCTCAAGGTATATATATCCACAATGTTCTGACCCCATTGTCTGAATATCGGTCTGTTGTAGGTTGCATGTGGATGCAAAAGCTTGATCATGAACATTCCCCGATATTTTTTGCATGCCTTGAGATTGATTGCCAGATCTGTTGGGTTGTTGGAAAAGGTCCATTGGATATCATCAACATGATGGACATTTTACAATGGACGATATGAGAGACATGCAACAACATTTAGCAACGGGCACCTCATTGGGCTCAACAAGGGATAGACCACATATCCTGGTATGATGTTTGAACAACATTTTGTAAAGAGAAGATTTCTGGAAAAGAAGTGTCTGGGAAATGGTTGCAGCCTAAAGCCAAGAGATTGGAAGAGCTTTATGGCCTGTGCAAAACTGCAAACTCTATCTCGCTGACCGACACAGACATTCGACAGCACTGCATGGAGCTTGATATTTTATCATTGCAAGATGTGAGCATGGATGAAGAACAAGGGCGAGAAGTCATTTATGAAATTGAACAGGAACAACAAGTAGAATGCCCCCCAAAGGTATCACCAATGAATCATAAGATTCACCAAGATGTCATTGCCTTTGTTAAGAAAGGCACTGTTTCCATGAGCATTAACACTTTCCACCAAGCTTTCAAGACACTCAATGTGACTTCTGCAGCTGCCAACAAAGTGCATATTTGAAGTCGATGTTTATTGATGATGACAGACTTCTTGAAGACCATTGAATCATCAAGCAAAGTTGACAACTACTTGCATCCTGTAATGTGGGTTGTCTCTGGGATGAGGGCTCACCATAAAGCTCTGATCATCCTGAGTCCCTACATAGCCAATTATTTACTACCGCTCATCTGATGGAGTGGAAAGGTTCACCTTCATTTATACACACTTCATGACACTGAGTCCATGAAGCCATGTGACAACCTCAACTTGTACAGTATTCCCAGTGTCCCTGCTGGATGGACTTCTCCCTCATTACTCATGGACCAGTTGAACATGTTTGCCAGACAACTTTACCTGAAGGACTACAAGACCTATATTCAGTTATGTCACTTCCTTTGTGTGTATGCAAGGAATCTACAAGATGAAAAGGGCATTGAGGTCCACCCAACCATCAACCATAGTACCTGTGGAGTGTTTATATCTTTCAAACCACACCTCTGGATTTGGTGAGGAAGTTGATAGAGCTTTGCAAAAAAGGCATGCATTTTGCACCGACACACTTGGGCAAACTGCTAAATGAACAGCTGCTTTCTGAAGACAATTTTAATAGTTGTGATATGATCATAGTGGGTTTAAGATGAACTGGATGGGCTTGCAGTCAAGCGAGGAGAACCCCGAGTATGGCAAGATGTGACAACAAAAGAAAGCTCACATACGAGTCCTTAACACTTTGTTCATTGAAGCTAAGCACTGTATTGATGTCTATCTTCTCTAGCTCAGGGATGCTGTGCTTTTTACCATCATTAAAAGGCAGTGTGCCAGGCACTTCAGATATGGAAAAGAAGAGATAAAGTAACTGTTCCTTCAATGGCTCCTTGAAATTCTGCAGCTGAGTTGATATCATGGACATGACGTCTACAGCATAATATGGCCTCAAACTATGTGCCCTTTAAGCCCTCCCATGCAAGTGATAAAGTTGAGAGTCTTTTGAAACCACCGGTTGGATAAAAGTCACTCTTGATGTGTTATGATGTAGAAAGGATGTCAGGTTCTTGAAAGAGAGCCAATTCTGGCATTGCCACAGTGTCCCAAAGACCAAATAAGGCAGATTATTTACTTCCAAGTCTGCACACTCAGATATACCCTGGTTTTGCCACCTCAGTCACCACTTTTTGGTGGCAATAAAGGGTCATAAAGACTGATTTCTGTTGTAGATAGTGATGGTCTCTTAGACAAATCTCTAAGAGGTCTGAAAATAGCACTCCATTTTGGGCCTCACGACACATATGGCAGGGCCTTGATCACAGTTCTCTCAAGCATCTCCAGTTCTTCAGTGGTCTCATTCACAACAGTTTGCTTCAGCCCTCCCCCTGTGTCCAGTGGAATCTTTATTGCAGTTCTCTTGAGCATTACCCAAACTACTCCATCAGTCCCATTCACTATAACTCACACACCCTCTGGCATTATGAAGACCTCACCTTGTGTTGGACAGGTTCACGATTATAGCTCTGCAGAGCATCTCCAGTAGTGCACCATTGGTCTCGTTCATGCATCTTTGAGCCTCACATCTAATAAGATATCAATCCCACATCTACAGGAGTACTCCTGTGGGCTCATTTGACCACCATCACCACCCATCTTCCTTTCTATATTTGATTATGTTTTCCAGCTATGATAGGGCATTTGGCCAACTTCCACTGCAGCACCCATCCTATCTATGCTATTGTGTGATACTCAACACTGTTTCATGCATTCATAGCTGGGTACATGAGGGGCTCAATCTGTCACAGAAGGACTCAGGCAGCACTTCAAAAGCTCAAGGCAACCTAGGAACAAGAATAGAACACAAATCTTTGTTTCTGTTTCAATACTTGACATCAAGCATCGTCATCTACTCACCAGACTCCATGACCTCCAGTCAAAGACACTCCAAACATTGGAGTGTCTTTGACTGGAGGTCATGGAGTCTGGTGAGTAGATGATGATGCTTGATAACGAGTATCAGAACAATGACAAGATCTTGGCTGATGAGATTGAGATAGATAATGATGGTACATTTTTTAATCCAATGGATCCAGACTATGTTCCTAGTGATGGAGAAGATTGTTCACACCCCTTACCAACCATGACAGAAGAGGATGTCATTGTTGACACAGGTATCCCAGAAAAGAGAACTCTCAATTCTAGACAGAGATGTGTTCTTCCAGATCTTCCTGTGCATTAGTTTTATGCCTCTTAGAAGGCACTGATCCCAACTCTCATTGAGTCCCATCAAAATTATACCTTGCGAACATCAGCAAAGCCTCTTTTCAACCCTCTTCTTCCTCTCCTTGTGCAAACATTCTACTTGTGCATGGAGGACCTCAAAATTGCTTTGCCTTTTCTTTGATCGTAAGTCTCTGCTGTGTTTGTTCCTCTGTCTGCTTGACCAGCTTCATGTAGATTTTGAAACAATTGATATCATTGGATGCAAATGTTTTATAGGGCCTCAGATTCTGGTCCACTTCAGATTGTTTCCAATGGCCCCCCCTTAGCCTCAGATGACTGTATTCCTCGATCTGCTCTCATTCTATCATATATTGTTTGAACAGTCATGTGATACAATCAATGTGCTTGCCTCGGCGCTTCACATGCACTATTCACAATGAGGGTTTAGAGTCATTAATAAAAATGTGATTATGTTTTTGTCCTTATTTCATTATTATCAACTGAAAGTCGACCAGGGAGAAGTAGCACAGGACCCTTTCAGGCATGGGCTTGGCTCAGCTGTACAATGGTATGATGTTTTACACATGGAAATGAAATGGTGCATTGAATCTGCCATCTGAGCCTGCTGTGACCATATCAGTACCACAAAGATATCTGCTCAAACATCTGTGCCAGGCACACCCAAATCCATCTTATGCTCATCCCTTGTATCTAATATCCCCCAGAGAATCCCACAGACCCCATAGACCCCATAAACCCTATGCAATTCAACTTCCCCTTCAGCTTTCAACATGATGTTGTTCACAACATCCTAAACACCACTTGTCCCTGGCACCTGTGCTTCCATTTTAGTGCAACATTGCCCTGCCTGCTTTGGTGGCATGCTGTCTGGCCAACCACCCCAAGGACTGCAAGGAGGCAATATCCACATAGTGACTGATGGCAACTTCCATCATTGCTATCACCAATCCATTGATGACAGCCTGTTATTCTATGACCCTGAGTACTTCCTTCTGAAGCAGCAAGTGGGCAAAATGGGCAAACTCATAGCCAAGGAATGGAAGAGGCCACTGTGAGCTCATATATTACCTGTGCCTGATGAGGCTATTGACTCTTGTGAGGCATCCTATGAAGCCACTGATGGTAAGAAACAGAAAACATCTATGAACAGTTTTGATGATACTGGACTTATGGCATTTATATGTCGCCATGACATTCTGTTTTTCTGTACCAATGTGGACACTCCTGGAGAACAGCAGAAGTATGCATTGGCACTAATTGTCCATTTATTTTCTCTCTTGCCTTCACATGCCACAGTCATCATCTTCCATGATGTCGGCTGTGTCTTGCATCAGATGCTGTCACTGGTAGGTCACTAATATAACTATACTATGTTTGATTATTCATTCATCAGCAGTACAATATCTTTCCAGAGGAAATTATTTGATGCCTGCACTTCATGACTACAGGCATGCACACCTATGGCCATGAGTGGGCATGTCAGCTTGTCTACAATCCACACTTAACTGTGGGACTAGGACTTTCCGATGGAAAAGGGACAGAGCAGCTATGGTCTTGACTGATCAAGTTCATAGGCATTGAATGCTCCTCTTCAGTAAGCATCCTGTCTCTCAAATATAATATCTGATATTTTCCCTAGCACCAACACCATATCTGATTGATTGACCACCAGTTGGGTGCAGTTGGTTGTGAGATGTATACTGATCTGAGAGACTGGATTAAATGATGGCTTAGGCAAGGAGTTCAGGGTCAAGCCCAAGCACTGATGGAGCAACTACATGACTGTGGGATCAGTCTGAGGGAACTTGAGGCACAATGGTCTTCTCAGAGGGATTTTCAACTTTCCTTACATGCTTGTATATACAGTTCTTTGACTTGCAAATACTGCCAATATTTTGGACCAGATGCTTCTGCACATCTTAAAAAAGAACTTGACACAGTCTTAGCATTACAGGTGGACGTCAATACATCTGATCATGCAATCCATGTGGCCAGAGTGGTGATACAGAAGGGTGCAATCTCTGATGGCACCATGGTAGCACTTGACAGCCTCAAACAAACACACAACTACCTCCTAACAAAGGTTGATGCATTGTATGCATTCCTTAACATCAATGAGAAATTCTCTAAGCTTGAGGGTATCTGACTTGAGTTCATCTGTACACTCTTGTTGGTTCATGATCTGAAGATTAACATACACAAGCATGACATTAGAAGTTGTTTTGAGTGGGATAAACCCAACTGAGCTGTAGGTGGGGCTCAGCAGGCATTAGGTGCATGTTGTACAATTTCTAATGTATAGTCTTTCTAACCAGCACAGGTATGAAACTTCACCAGCAAACCTGAAAGGCAATTTTGAAATGGCAGCCTGCTCTTATGAGTACTATATGTAAGTTCAACTTGTACTGTGAGGAGCTAGAAAAGCTCCATGATCCAACATGGTCAATCCCATTGCTGACTGCCCTTTCAATGAAACTCAATAATCTCCAAAATGATTAGTCATTGATGGAAGACATCTAGATTAGTCCAACACAAGATCAGATTTCATGCTGGATGAAAGATCAGGCTGTCCATGATGGCATATGGGCAATGCTGAAGTGTAACCACTGCCTCAAAGAACAGCGCTAACTGGGCATCAAAGCAGACAATCTGTGCTGATGATATGAAGATGAGCTGGCTGCAGTCAAGCAGGCCATGTGCACTTCAGAGAGTAAACCTTTGAATTGGTTTTTTGATGCTATCTTTGACATAGCTTGCAGACAAAATTTTTTATATGAATTTGTGGCAGCAGTGTGAGGACCTTCTGTCCTTGTGCTCTCGATAGCCCAATCCATTGACATTCATGCATTGATTTGAAGCCAAAACAACAGAGGCCACTGGATTGGTGCTCCAGCTGTCTGAAAGTAGTTCTGAAGCTTTGCTTTCTTAGGTCAATCCAACCACAGTCAAAGCTCCTGAAGTAGCTCCTGAAGAAGTGGATATTATCTCAGACCCTGTCTTTCTGTCACACGATGATGCACTGTGCAAACCTGAACAAGCTGCATTTCTTAATTACCTCATGGATGTCCCAGTAGGATCTGGGGACTTCAAAGATGAAGTGACTGAATGACCAATAATCCCAGTGGAGATAACATGGCTGAGAACTATAGTATGTCTCTTTCATGACTCACTCTGCATATATTTAGTAACATGCTCTATAACAGAGTATAACCATAGATGTAACACCTATCCATAGCTGTGCCTAGATCAGATGTAATGGTGATGACTCACAGGCAAGCAGAGTGTGACCCTCTTGGAATGGATTTGCTGGCATCACGTTTGAACAACATGAGCTTGTGATGCTAGCCAGCCCAACTGCATGCCCTAATAACTGGTGTATTAATGATTGTATCCCTCTTCTCTTTGCAGACATACAGCCAGACTTGGCTTATTAATTTGCAATGCTTTCTATCCATGAACTTTCCTGCATTCAGTGCAATGCTACAGACCATGAGCTCTGAAGAGCCACCTCACAAACAAGGTTTTGGATGAAGAAATTCTGGATTATCCCTGTCCATCAACCTGCACTGGAGAATCACTGGGTACTTTGTGTTACCAATTTCACACACTGAGAACTTTGACTTTTTGATAGCCTTTCCCAGCAGAAACCCTGGGAATCCAATGTCCCAATAAGTCTTCATATATCATACTTCCTACATCAACATAGACTTCCAAGTAGGACATGATATGGTTGATAACCTGGCTACTGACAATTGCAAAGTAAAAGTACCCCATTGACGTTTGACTAGACTATAGACCATGGCTTGCTTATCCTATGACAGTATGTCTGTTAAACATTTTACTATTTCTTAACTGACTTTCACAGATTTGAAGACAAGTGGTAAGTGTGATGGACAAATAGTGACACTCAATTGGAAGCAGATACTGACAGCAGATAATTGCCCTCGCAAGGATGCAGAAGATATTGTGGGTGGGTGATTGCACTCAAAAGAGTGTGGCAAGCATGAAAAGCCCAGCATGGTGGGTGAGCAGTCATGCTCTAAATGTTGCTAGGAGCTGTGGAGTGGTTGTGCTCACACTCAGAAGGACAGGGATGATGTCTCAGGTGAACGGCCAAGCTCAGATGAACACATTGGGTAAGCAGCGATAATGCTTACAGATGTGGCAAGCAAACAATTGCACTTGAATGGGGATGGAGTGGCTGCACTTAAATAGACATGCTGGGCACATCAGACCACCAGTTGCATTTGAATAGAGATGGTAAGAATGGCAGTGAAGTGGATGTGCTCAAATGCACACATTTGGCATTCAGAAAGGTGGTGGTGCTCACAAGGATAGGACCAGGACCAGCATGGCAGATGAGTGGTTGTGTCAGAATGGACATATTGTATTGGGAATGTCAGGCAAATGGTTGGGCTGAAACTGGAATGGGTAGGTGAGTAGTAGCACTTGAGACAAACAGCTGGGCTCAAATAGGGGTGGTGAGGGAGAGGCAAACAGTTCTACCTGGACAGGGAGGCTGGTGCGAGAGGCAGGTAGTTGGGGTTGAACAGGCACAGTGGAGGCCGGGTGGTTGCGCTTGGATAGGGACAATGGGAGCAAGAGGTGAGCAGGCTCAAACAGAAGCATCAAGTGCATCAGATGGGCAGTTACACTCATGGGGAATGTGGGAGTGGCAAACAAGCAGTTGCGCTGGAACCAGAAAGGTGTGTGAGCTCATTGATACATTCTGACCAGTAGCTCTTGTATCCCATTGGCCAACACAGGGTCTTGATCCAGTTCTCCATGATTTATGGCATTCACTGTATGCAGTTGAGTTTGGTGTCATGGTGGAGCATTGCAATGATGTCCATTGGATCTTCTTTTCTGCATCAGATATGCTTGGGAGCAATACCCCAGAACATGGTGATGCTGATGAGGACAAGTCCAGATGGTGTTCATCTCAATATTATTGGGTTGTTTAGTATTATGGTAAATGGGATCGTAGATGTGACTGCAGGGGCTATGGGGTGTGATTGGCATCAACTGGGCGCTTGTGGAATAAAGAAAAGAACCAACTCTCAAGTCAACTAGAGAGCAATGTCAGGGTCTCCATCCATCCAGTCTGTCCTGGGGGTGGTTCAAAGCATGTTGGTCATTGGAAGGAAAGATTGATGAGCATGCATTCGACATGGAATGTGTGAGCGGTTGCATTGATGTAGAACTGGAGGCAGTCCTCAGCATCATACATATCTTTTTTCATCACTCATGTTCAAACATATGTCAGACATAGTCAATGTTTTATGCCATCCTGTGGATGGAAGATGACAAAAGAAAGGGATCATGACAGCACCACCATATATGAAGAGACAAATTTGACAACCAAAGATGGACAAGATGTATTGTTGGAGGTCATTGAGCAAGTTGAGGAGCATCCAATGGGTGAGCTGAACATTGTTGTGGGTCATGAGGTTTGCCTTGTGTGGGTTATAAGCTTATAGAATGCCAGAGCATCATGCTCCCCCCTACACTAAAATTGGTGCAGGACACCAATCACCCTTCTGAAACCATTGACATGCAAACTGCAAACTGTCAATTATATATTTGTTGGGTATGTGAGTGCAACTGTCACTGCACAAACTGTGAACTGTCAATTGTATGAGCACAACTGTCACTGTGCAAACCACAAATCACCAATTGTATGTCTGAGAAAATATAATATCAAACGGAAACCTAGATCACAATACAACTCATAAGCTCCATTTAACTTCCTCCTCTGACCTAGACAGCAGACCCTGCATCAATCTCATCATCACCCAAGTCCCTAATGTCTGGCTTATCACCCAAGAGCTCATCAAGTTCATATATATGTTCCTCCTCTTTAAAACCACAAGGTGTGTCAGTTCTTTTTTGTAGATCATAGGGACAGAGCGATACAAAGCTCAACTTATGTAATCCAACACTATTTCTGACACCACCAAGGTACCCTGACTTCTCATGTAGGTCTCATAAGCCTTGCATCAGAGGGAGCTCATCATCATCCTGAGTGCCTGCCACACTATCATTAACCTCCTGGAGAACTGTAGGTACCTGTTGTACAAGATCCAGAAGGGTTAGATAAACTGCCCAGATAGAAGCATGCTCAATAGAAGGGTGGCTGAGATCATTGTAACACAAATCAATCAGTATACCAAGTGGTGCAGGCAACAGGTCAAAGACTGGATGAACAGGGTTGATATAAAGGTTGCACACATGATCAATTGTGTCCTGGAAGACCATGACCTTGAAGTTGAGTGCACTATAGTCAGTTGCACATCTATGTATCAGCTCTGAAATGCCATGAGATAGAACCTTCAAGTACCATTATAAAACTATTAGTACTGGTGAATGTCAACCAAGATTACAACACCTTTTTTTTGTCAAACCATTTGCAAGTATTGTTAATGTGAAAAACATAGTTGTCCAGCTCATGCCAGAGCCAGGGAATTTAATAAACAACCAACAAAATAGCATCCTGTAATTCATAATCAATTATATATTCCATTGATGTTGGATTTCATGCTTATAGTTGCAGCATATTATATGAATCAAACCAACCATTATTTGCCACATTTAGCTAGGACTTGGATAATGAAATGATGGCATATTTGATTCTAAGTGAGTCAGACAGTGACAGATTTAGCTAGGACAAGACAGGTCAGTGTTCATTATGCATGGACATCACTGAGGTCATGCATCCACTCTTTAATGTGGAAGACCATTTCTATTGCATGAGACAGTCTGAAACCACTGCTGGCTGTAGTCGGCAAGAGGTTTCAAGGTGAGGCTTGGTAGAATGGGTAAAATCCTCTCTTCTGAGTTCTCTGTCATCTACTACAACATGGTTATCCTTAAGTACATAGTGCGTAGGGCATAGGGTTATCAGCTGGGCATAGGGCATAGTCATAGTAGGCATAGTAAAGGCTCCCAACAGAAGGAAAAGGTGATAGATAATGAAATGACAGCATATATGTTCCAAGTAAGATGGACAGCAACAAGTCGGGCAGGGACAAGACAGATCAGTGTTCATCACACAGCTCTAGGAAGGTGCATGCTGCACTCTTTTAGCTTTCTATTGTTTCTTCCAGCTACATGCTTTCTACATTCCTGTTGATCTGAACCATGGAACACTTGGATGGTGTTTTTTCCCCTATCTGTTTGGTTGCCCCATGTTGGTCTGAACCATGGAAACCTTTTGTCCTTGTTAATTTGAACTATGGATTGCCTGAATGGGCCTTTTGATCAAGTTTATAGGATTGTTCATTCAGTGTATGACTGCAGTCGAAGCTCACCATGACACAGAAGATTGCCTTGCATTCACACACCACCATGTTCCGACAAACATGGTGCCAGCCCTTGACCCTGCCCACCATGTATCCTGACATGCCCTAATGCACCCCCTCACATCCAAACACACTCCCTCACCTTCAACACCCCCATACTTCATAGTTGCATGATTTCACCTGCATCATGTCCAACAACACGTGATCATGCCTCCTTACTTGCCATCATGCTCAGATGAGCATGATCACTTGATCTCTCCCACCACTGTGCGCAATCATGCAATTGCATCCCCTCATGCCACACTGTGCTCCAACGAGTGTGGCTGCTCGATCTCACCCTCCACCACATCCTAACATGTGACAATGTGCTCCCCATGTCCAACCACGTCCCACTATGCTCCAGCAAATGTGGTCACTTGGCCTCAGCCTCACCTATGTCTTAGTGTGCATCGACGTGCTTTCTTGCATCCAACTGCATCCAACTGTGCCCTGTCATGCCCCAATGAGCATGGCCACTTGGCCTCACCCTCCATCTGTCCTAACATGTCTCACCGTGCTCCAACAAGCACATTTACTTGATTTCATCCTCCACTGTGTCTAAGCACATGCCAATGTACTCCCTTGCATCTCACCATGCTCCAACAAGTGCAGTCACTCGCCCTCAGCCTCCATGTGTCTCTGTGCATGCCAACATGCTCAGCCATCTCTGAGCATGGTTCTCCACCATGGTCTGATATGTGCCAACATACTCAAACACAGTTGCTCAGCCTCATCTCTCAGTGCATATCAATCTGCTCACTCGTGTCCAACCATGCCCTGCCATGCTCCAACAAGCACAGCCATTTGGCCTCACCCTCCACCTGTCCTGGTGCACACCAACATGCTCACTTGTGTCTAACTGTACCCAACAAGCATGGGTGCTTGACCTCACCATGTCCATGCCCTACTTGTGTGTACAACTCTTATATTTGTTTTCATTCAACATTGTGCTTGATATTCTAAGTTGTTGCCTATGCCAAGATTGGCCAATGTTCTACTACTCATGTGTGTGACTTGCACATTTGTTTCCATTTGACATTATATTTTCTCAGACATACAATTGGCAATTTGCAGTTTGCATGGTGATGGTTGCACTCATACAATTGACAGTTCACAGTTTGTGCAGTGACAGTTGCACTCACACACCCAACAAATATATAATTGACAGTTTGCAGTTTGCATGCCAACAGTTTTAGAAGGGTGATTGGTGTCCTGCACCAATTTTGGTGTGGGGGGAAGTGCAATGCTCTAGCATTCCATATAAGCTAATGGTGTGTGTCCAATGCCACAAACTCACAACTTGCTCCGATGAGTATTACTGCATCACCTCGGGTCAGGTCATTGTGAACCTCCAATCCTCAGTAAAGGAACTCATCGAGAATGGCCTCAATATTAGGCACATTCATCTTTAGATCATCCATCACCCTCCATAGCATGCCCAGAGGTTGACTTTCAGCACTATGGTCTCAAAACAATTGAAGTTGTCAATAATGGGTCCAGCATTGCATCAAAGGATTATGATGGCATTGGTTAGTTCAGTGCTATTGTCCTTTTTGTGGTTGACTCCATGTTACCATAGTACTCAAGCATTATATGTTAAAGCCATTATCCTTTGAAGACCTATCTCATGTCCACATACTTGGTTTTCATGGAGAAGCCCTTTCATCCCTTTGTGCCATAGGCAATGACTTCACTGTCACAACAGTGACTTCCTCTGAAGTTCTGGTGGGAACCATCGTTGGGATGGACAAAAACAGAAAAGTACGATCAAAGGGTAAAATCACTCAGCAGGTGTGTCATGCTGTTATTCACCTGCAGTTCCTGTATTCATGTGCCACAGAGGGGAACTACTGTCCAGCTTCAAACCTGTTCAAGCCCTTTCCTGTCCATCACAAAGAGTTTGAGAGAAACTCCAAGTGCAAATTCTAAAGGGCACTAGATCTCTTGCTCTCATATCATGTGCTCTGGAGAATAAAGGCATGAGGTTCACAGTCACTAATCAGACCGAAGGCAGGTAGGTGTCTGTTTCATTCTCAGTCCTGAGTCTTTCTCACTCAGCGCAGCTGCAAGATAATCCAGTTCAAAACAGAGGGAACACCTTCTGTACATGGTTCCATTCTTGCAGTGTGTGAATCCAAAGCTCTTGAAAACATCATTGATCTTGATTTGTCCTCTGACATGGAGACAGAAAGGTCCATACTGAAATATGTAGACCTAGATGACACATGGGTATCATCATTATTGTGGCATCAATACAGGGTACGCATATACTGAGCCATATTATCCTAGTTCAGCCATCACCTCCATTGAAGTACAGGATCTGATTTCCAAGTTTGCTGTTGGCACAGGGCAAACCAGTGTTAACAGACAGTTCTTTGTTAATGGACGGCCATATAACCCCAGAAAAGTAAGATTATGGATGCTGTGGCATATTCAGTTCCCTACCCTTGATACTACAGGTTCAGAAAGCCATCAATGAAGTGTACAGAACTTTCAATGTCAACCAGTCCTCTTTTGTAATTACTAACATTATCTTGCCAACCAGTGAGTCACATACCTGCTGGGCTGGCAATATTGGACTGATTGCAATGTGTGTAGATGCATGTGATATCAATGTCAGCCCTGACAAACATACCATCTTCTTACACAATGAAATAATCTTGTTCAGCTTTTCAAAGTATGTTCACACATTGGACCAATATCTGTGTCTTGTTTAATATACTCACAGACTCAAAGCCACAACTTTGTCTGCTTGGTCAATGTATAATGTGTCTTCACACCCCTCCCAGGCCCAGGCACAAGAGAGTACATGCACAAAGAGCCTGGCATAGGCACAGAATCAGTCATGAGAAAGGTGTGAGAAGCAGCCTAGGCCTGTGTCCCAAAATGAACTGACAGAACAGGATCCCACATTGCCACAACTTCCTGTACATGGCAATACAGATGATATATATGAAGATGACCCTATCACAATGGGTGTTACATACCTCCTATTTGAGAGCAGGGGGCTAGGGTTGATGAAGGGTCCAGATCTGGCTCAGAGTCGGAATCAGAGGCAGAACCTGAGCCCAGCCCAAATCGAGTGGCACGGGTGGGTGTTGGAAGTACTGCACAAGATGGAAAGGGCAACAGAGGAATGAAAACCTCAAGTGGTCCATTGTTCATAGTCAAGTGTGTCAATTTCCTATGGTGAATTCAATATTTCTTTCACTAATCTTGAATTGTCAACATCAGAGGCAAAGATATCATATGTTAGCTTTCTTCAAGTATACTTCCAACATGATCATGCATTTTTAGTTAACGAGAACAAGGACCACTGGGATGGTAGTGGTAGTCCTTTCTACTGGGTAAATGATACTGCAGTTATTCTGACCTTTGTCAATGTTCTGACAGTATTGAATGGTGAGGGTAGCAGCGGTAGTATCACAAAGCTGGATCACATGATGAGATGCATGCCTATTACCATGACTTCTAATAGAATACGGTAGCATTTGGATGTTGGAAATGTTTTCTGTGCATGATTATTCACTGTAAGGCCCTATATGACAACTGATCTGAATTTTGAATGTTCATGCCCATAATTCCCTGCAATATTGTTTTATCATCAGCAATACTGGCCCACTAGTCATTAGCAGTGTCACTGTTGATGAAAGAGAGATGACTGATTTACTCTTAACTAGTATTTTCCTCGACCAAGGGCTGGGACAGGATACCACCAGTCAGTTAGTCAGCACTTCATTTCCTTTTTTGGAGAAATATGGCTCGTGATATTTCCAACTACCAGTATATTCTGCAGTGCTCAATGAAGATGTCATGTTACTAAATGCAAACAAAGTAAATAAAAAATGGCATATAATTCAAAATGAGGATTTGTACTTGGAAGGGAGCAGTGAGTGTGATACACAAGCAGTCACACTCGAGGAACATCATTGGCTGCATCATTGGTGCAACAAATGTTCAGAATAAGTGTTTACATCTGGCTTGAAGTGGTCAATATAACTAATGATCTACCATGCTAAAAAGAATACAGTGGATGTGATATGTGAGCAATGTGTTTGAATGGATACATCAAACACATCGGGCAAGCCATTGTATTGAAATGGAGTCAGTCAGACCAAGGGGTTGTGGTCACACTCACATGGGTGGTAGATGTAGTAGGCAAGCCATTGAGCTTAGATGAACATATTGGATATATTAGGCAGATGCTTGCGCTTGAATGGGATTGATGGGGGATGGCATCATGCTCAAACAGGTATGGTGAGCATGCTAAGCAAGCAGCTGAGCTAGAATGGACAAGGTGGCTATTATGCATGAGCAGTCACACTTAAAATGGGTCTGTCAGGGCAAGAGGCTGCTGGTTGTGCTCATAGTGGCACTCAAACAGATTTATTGGCATGACAAGTGAACAGCTGTACATCATGTGAGTAGTTGCACTAATTTGAAGAACAAAAACAGCACCAATAGTACCCATCATAACACTTGCTAGACTTGGATGGGAAGCTGGCAAATACCAGTATCCACCCATCCGTTTGGCACCATAATGAGGGACCAGGAAGCACCAGCATCCATTGTTAGACTTGGGTGAGGAGCTGGCAAATACCAGCATCCACCAACCCACTCAGCACTATAATGAGGGACCAGCAAACACCAGCACCCATCATCATGCTCACCAGACCTGGGTGAGGAGCTGGCAAATACCAGCATCCACCAATCTGATTGAAACTGTAACAAGGGACCAGCAAGCACCAGTACCCATCATTATGCTTGCCAGATTCAGGTGAGGAGCTGGCAAATACCATCCACCAACCTGCGTGGCACTGTAATGAGGGACCAGCAAATGCCAGCATCTATCGTCATGCTCACCAGATTCAGGTAAGGAGCTGGCAAATACCAGCATTCACCAATCCGATTGAAACTGTAACAAGGGACCAGCAAGCACCAGTACCCATTATTATGCTTGTCAGATTCAGGTGAGGAGCTGGCAAATACCATTCACCAACCTGTGTGGCACTATAACAAGGGACCAGCAAATGCTAGCACCTATCATTGTGCTCATCAGACCCAGGTGAGGAGCTGGCAAATACCAGCATCCACCAACACAGTTGACACTGTAATGAGGGACCAGCAAGCACCAGCACCCATCGTCATGCTTGCCAGACTCAGGTGAGAAGCTGGCAAGTACCAGCATCCACCAACCTGCTTGACAATGTAGTGAGGGACCAGCAAACACCAGCACCCATTGTCTGAGTCCCAGACCACTCAAAACCAAGTTGAACTTGAAGTCTAGATTGGGATTTTCAGAACTGGAACTGAACTTCCTGGTGGCACCTTGTCATTCCAGTTGAAAAATAAAGTGGCAGATTTGAAATGTTCAAGGGCTTCTGACTGGAATGGAAAAATCCCATGGCTTGCTGCTGTGTAAGCCAACACTTGAATTATGTCACAGCACATATTAGCCTCTGAGTCACTGCAGCCAACTTTAAGCTTGTCTGAGTCACTGGCAAAGGTCAACTGGTCACTCTTGGTGCCACAGAAAAAAACTCCAATAAGATGGTTGAAATTTGTGGTGGGGTAAGTCCAAAAACACGACCAAAAGTACTGTGAGAATAAAAATGTGGAGATTTCAAATTTAATATCATAATTGTTGCCAGCTGCCAACTGATCGCTATCTCACGAGATGACTGTCCAATGCCCTCCTGCTGTATAGTGGGAGCCAACCATGAGATTGGGGGATTCATTGAACAAATGGCATGAACACCAACTCCTACTGCCACTGCCCTTGCTAAAAGGTTGCATGCCTTGACTGTGGCTGGGCAGAGCTGAAATCATCAGTCTATCAGTCATGATTGGTCAATATAGTAGCTTGACCAATCTACCCCTTTGAATGCTGGTACTGCCTTCTCTTCTGGCATCATGACTTCAAATTCAGTGGTTTGTTTTGATCATTCTTACAGTGTAAGACACATACTGATTTGGAGCTGGGAAGTGCTCCGTGCTTTCACCCATCCCCTCTCTCTTGTATAGCACATGTACACTATGTAGCTATATGTACATACCTACAGTTCTCCAGAAGGTTAATGATAGTGTGGCAGGCCCTCAGGATGATGATGAGCCCCAGTGAAAATTGACAATGTTGGTTACTGATCCTGTCTGTCAGATTATGTATTTACAAATACTTGTATGATAAGATATGCCCGAATCTGATATGAGTCTGATATTTTGACCCAACCAAGTCAATGTCAATGCATCAGACTGTTCTTGGATTTCATTTCATTGATGGTTCTGGCAATTCAGGTGCTGTGCAAATGGCAATCTGGTAATGTGTGTGTCATGCACAATGCTCAAAACCTTTCCATAGCTTTTTTACACCAACAGCGTTTTCAAGTTTTCTTATTGTTTTTGTGAGTAGGATGAGTGAATGGTGCAGAGCAGACCATAACAAAGCTTGGTGGGAAGAGGGCTTTGAAGAACAATGAGTATGTTGTAAATCAGTGTTGCCAAACTATGGAATGCTGGAGTATCACACTCTCCTCTGCACTAAAATTGATGCAGGACACCAATAACCCTTCTGAAACCATTGGCATGCAAACTGCAAACTGTCAATTATATATTTGTTAGGTGTGCAAGTACAACTGTCACTGCACAAACTGTGAGCTGTTAATTGTACGAGCACAATAATGTCAGGAATGCAGGACCGTTGTTGTTGCAGGCTCTCACTATCATGGTGGTGTCATCATTGTTGTTGTTGTCACCATTGGAGGGTGAAATGTACCAAGCTGTGCTGCAAATCTGTACAAGTACATATCACAAGTCGCCACTGACACTATGCCACTGCTGTGGCAAATGATATCAGTAGCGACACAGTCACCACTGAATCTGAGAGCCATTCACAAATTCTCACTACCAACTCTGAGCTAAGTAACCAAGGTTAGTTTTCTCGCAGATCGTTTAATAATCTCATGAGAAATTAATAGACATTGAAAGTGGTAAAGCTGAGGAGACATGTTATTCCTCAGATGGCGAATCAATGGACAGGGCCAGCTCTGAGAACACAGACCATGAGGATTCTAATGATGATGATATACACTGGAGATGGGTTGACAAAGATTTGGGTGACAGCCTAGTCAATGATGAACTTGTCCTTCAAGAACTTGCCCTTGATGTGCAGCTTTGTGTTGATCAAGATCTGTGTAATATCCATAGGTCAAATATATACTGTTTGTGCTTTGTTGTACTAATCTATTTTGATGTAGCAATTCTCACTGATGAAGATTGCCAAAATATTTGTGCTTTCAATCTTCTTGTCAATGGTAACATGTCCTATCAGTCATTCAGCTACATGCACTTTGCATTTTGCCATTGACTCCATGTCTCCTCCCAATATGTAATCTTCCATTGGATGGCTCTTTTATCAGAAATAAAACCCAAGTTATATGACTGCTGCCACAACTCTTGTGTTACTTACATGATCAAATATGAATATTACAGATCTTCTATGCCATCATGCACAACATCATACCCCTCATAACTCACTGTCACGATGTGGTGGAATGCCACACCATCTGGCAATGTATATGTCTGGGAAAAGCATAGCACCAACTCAGAGGCCACAGGTCTCGGCATGGAACAATGGTCCATCCTGTCATCTACTTCCCTCCAGATTTTACTCATGTTGTTTCCTTCAGGACAGATGGCATGGGCCAGGGCCTGAGTCAAGTCCATGATATGTGTCCCTTTGGCCATCTTGCTCTGCCATCTATTTAACCCTGTTTAGGACTTCCTGTTCTATCACCAAAAGGAGTGTGACATGACCAATGATCCATCCAGTGCCTCTAACTTTGTCATGTCTGCAGCACGTACCCCTCACTGCAATCCCATGCTATGAGTAAATCTGAATGCCTAATAAAGCAAACTTATAGTATGCGCATCTCCCTCCCCAAGGACCACCCACAAGGTATCTTCAGAAGGTGGCACCTCAGTATGTGTTTCATGGTAATCTTTGCAGCCACTTGGCCAATTCTCCCCCAAATAGCCACTTACTTTAGCCAGCAAAGACTGGATCAACTTGATATGATCAATAATACCAAGGGGATTGGCAACATTCCCATCCCCAATGGATGGTTCTGTAGTGCCCGTCAAGATGGCAAATCCCACAGAGATGATAATCTCCCAAAGTCCATCGTGGCAAAGTGCATGTCACAAGCCTCAATGGAAGTTACCATTTCCACATCGGACCCTGTTCAGCCTTCTTCCTACCACTCCCAAGCCCCTGCACCCATATACACACAGTTCTTCACACCTGCCAGTGCCCCTTCATTGTTGTTGTTGGAAGCATGAAATTCCTGCCAAATGGCCTTCTCTTTACTGTCATCTGCCAAGAACCCTCACTACAATCCAAGTGGCGTCTACCAAACCACATACTCGAAACCTAACCAGCTGTTGTCAATGGTTGGTGATGTGATAACCATGTGGGGAGAGCCTTTTTTCTCATGAAGGGATTCCACATTGCCAAAATATTTCTTCAGTTGATTCAAGAGCACATGCTATTTATCTGCAAGTCAGCCAGGGGCAGTGTTCCAATCTCCCACAGTAAGTCCTCAATTCATTCAACATTTAGCAAATCCAGGTACTATTGGAGTTGCAGGGAGGCACTCCTGCTACATGGACTATTCATGTGACTAGATAAGTGTGACACATGAGCCATTGCAATATGACTCAACTCTTCTTCCTCATTGACTATGTCTAGGCAGAAATCAAACTTGAAGATCAAGAAATCTTGAGTGGATAAGCTTCAAGCATAAGTGTATGTGACTGGTATGGTCCTGTATGTGATACTGACAGATTTAACAGGAACAGAGTGCACTTGGGAGCACTGGCATAAAAAAGGCCATTATCAGCATAAGACCAAGTTAATTCCCAAGCCTAAAGGACATTGCAGATGGTGTAAAAACGGATATCAACTGGTTGAGGCTATGGGCCCTATGAACCACAAGCAAAAATATTATAAACTTCTTGTGAGTGTTACTTCCATTACTGCCTACTCCTTTCTGATCAAGATCATTGAGTGTCTTGTCCAAAAACTTACAATTAAGTTCCTGGATACAAGCCAGACATTTTCCAAATAGAGGGACAAGCTACAGGTCGAGAAGGTCATTTGCAAGGTTCATACCTCCATATATGCACATATATGCATGACTTACTATACTTTTGCAAAGTCTCAATACAAATCCAAAATGTTAAGGAGATATGAAGGTGGCTGGCCAATCTGTGACATGATTACCCAGTACTTGTGAAACCTAAAGTCCAAAGCACGTATTAATAAGGCTGCTCAGTCAAAGAAATAAAAATGTAGGATTGTGCCCACTGATTTGGACCTTAACTTGGTGTTTGCACCTAGGTTCACTTTTGGACTCTTGCTCGGACTCTTGCTCGGACCGTAGCTCAGATTCTCACTCTGAATCAGATGATAGCTCCCAATCTCACTCAAACTATCATTCAGACTCTTACTCTTGCTTGGACTGTGATTCAGACTTGAATAGATCTGACAACTCTGGGTTCGAGGATTCACCATCCAAGATAGAGTCATCAAAAAGGCACAAACTGCACAAGAATACAAAGCATAGCAACAACCCCAAAGCTGCTCAGGCGTCATCTGCAGCGAGTCAGTGTTCCCACAACACTAACTGTCATGGGGTCAGAAAAAACCAAGAATATCATCACCAGGGTTATCTGATAGTGACAAGAATGACAGTGTTCCAGTGAAGAAGGTTGCAGTGAACACTGATTGATAGCAACTTTGATTCAATTGAGGCTGCCATAGGTGCACTTCTCAGTCTAAAGGTTGGTGAACAACTCTTTTCATGTCCACCAGTCAATGTTCTATTGTTGCAGACTGGATCATGTCCACAACCAAGAATTGTCATAAAACCTTGTGGTCCTACAACTAAAACATCACCAGATTATAGATATGACATGGTTCATTGGCCCTTGCTTGAATAAAATCAACTAATCAGATTTCTAGACTCTGGCTTATGATGATATAACAAATCACATGAATGAGGCAATAAAAGTTGGCCCAGGACCTTTGCAACCCAAAAGGAAGTGTAGGAAGACTCAAAGGAACAGCTAGGCATTGATGTCTGCACCTTGCCATTATCTGAGTCATCATTACTGACTGTTCTCTAATAAGCCAGGCAGAATGAGATTTCTAGTTACTCCAGATAGTCCACTTCATGCAGACTACACAGTCCATTTTGTGCTTGTGACTGTACTGGTATACTGCTATAATCACTGTAGCTCCAATCCATGTATCTTCAAGCAGTATAACCTGACATTCATATGTGTTCAAACTGAGTGCTTTGGTGTGTGAGAAAGCATTGGAAAGAGTAGACCCTAGCATGATCTCTACTAGGCCCTGGATACCATTTGTAATGCCATTGAGAATTGTGTCCACCATATATCAAATATGTTGGTAAGCATAGTAGAGCAGATGGGTAAATGTACTATCATGCAGTGGTAATGTTAATGGAGAACATAGTCAGTGCCATTGGTTTTTATTAGCAAAAATGAGCAAATCAATAACAACAATTGTCACTGATTCCGACTGTTTTTCATTGAACCGAAATAACACTGCAAATGTTTAGTCATGTACTTGTCAATTCTTAGGAGCAATATTTCTTCCCTTAGTGATAGCCCTGTTCCATATGATATTCATGAGCCAACTTGCCTCCAAATACACATTCTTTATCCATGTAGCATCCACCTAGGTGGATGCATTTGTTTGTGGATGTTGGTTATCATTTTGCAGGACAAACTTCATGGGCCTTGCCTGCTGCCTTCCTGCAACCCCTCGGTTCTGAAACAAAGCTGGACATCACTCATGCAGCCTCAATTAGCACACGAGCTTTGGGAAAAAACCACCTGAAGCCCAAGCTGGTCCCCACTTCTCTTGTACTGTGGATCATATGATAGCACTTGGAGGGCTTTTCCAGTCAGGGTCAACAGGGACACCCATTTCATGTGAATTCCACCAGAATGCAAGTTTGGTTTCAGATTCATAAACAAACCATGTCCTGTACTACCTTTGGCACACTTCCTCTCATTCCTATCTTCTGCAGGGCCTTCACAACAAGATCACCTGCATGGCACAATATATAGCTGCATTGTGGTTAAAGTTTATGGATGAGGTGCAGGAGCAATATTATCCACCTGGAACCAAACTCCCCTACCAATCAGATCTGATTCATCTGGACACAAAGCTTTATTCCTCTATTCTCACCAGCTTTTTGGTATTGATGCATCACAACAACACCCCATATTTTTGCACCAATAAGGACAGTGTATGGTAGCCAGAGCCCAGAATGTCAGATTCTATAGAGTTTGGTGAGTAACATTTTGTGCAGAATGGCATTTTATGTAATTTCATTGGTAGATTGGAAGATATGGGCTTAGAAAAGGGTACTTAATGGGATTCTTTTTAGCTCCCTTTCGAAAAAAGGATCAAAGTGTTATAAGCTGGGGCTGGCAGAAAGCATCAAAGCCGGGATTCCCTACACATCATTGGTGGAGGTTGATGCTGCCAGCTGGTCAAGATATAGCTCACAGCCACTTGTTGAATGTTGTGCCATGGTGAAAACAATCTCAAGCAAGCAAGGTGAATAGTGAGTATTTTCTACACGTTTCATCTCTGTGATATTGATAAAGGAGCTTGATCACCAAGTCAACAGGCCCCAGAGAGACAAGAAGGTGCTGCTAGCTTACAAGGTTGTCCTGAACAAAGATGTCTTCAATTAACCTCTTAGGTCAATGAACTGGGTTCTTAAATTTCTACAAAAACATTCTGGGACACATTGGAAAAGGGTTGGCATACTTGTAGCAGCACTATAGCACACTCATCTACAGATTCAGCTGTGTCTTTTATATCAGCCTCACACAAGAACCAGTGAGTTATATTATCTTCTTCTGGCTCGTTTTAAATGATATCCAGCTTTCTGAGTTACCCTTTGACTGAAGGTGGAGGAATCAATCTCACAGATAAGAATATCCAGTGGCTTTGCCCTGGCAAAATTTTTAATGACAGCCTGATCACAGTTGGCTTGGAGTGTGTTCCTTTCTTATCTCATTACATCCCTCTCATAACTCTTTAAATGTTAGGCTTTGGCTGTCTGATTTGAGGGGAAAGGACCCCATGATGGCAGATCAAATTCACATATTTAGTTCCTATTTTTACAGCCAACTTCTGAAGGGACAAAGGTTTGTATATCTTTTACTAACATTTGTCAATTATCTTTTTTCTTTCTTTTTTCTTTCTTTTATTCTGTAGCTTGAAAGATGGATATAAAGATGTACATAAATGGACAATCAAGATCAACTTGTTTTCAAAGAAATACATCATGATCCCGATCTGTGAACAGTTGGTGCTCTCTATTCTGAAATTCACAGCCTCAATAACTGATACATACAGGGGTCATTGGTATCTCTCGATCATTTGCAACCTGCAATACATGTTGTCAATACTGAGTGACCAATTCTCGGGATCTTCAGCTAGGGAATTACCAGCTCAGTATGTTCTATATGTGAAAATGTTAGCATTCTGACCAAACCATCTCTATTTTTGCAGGACCTATATACTCATCTTGAATTTGCTTGGCTGTAAACACAAGAACACTCCCAACACCCTTCACAAATATCTGGCCTTGGAGGCAAAAGACAAACATAAGGTACCCAGGGTAAATAACCTGATTGTGAAAGTAGTTCAGATATCCCACACATACTTACCCATGTGGTTGAGATCTTACTGGTATGCAGGTTCCACATTAGAAAAATGACACTGATTGCAGGGCATATCTTTTGCATTTTGCAGAGATCTTCATGGCTGCACCATCCAGGGTTTTCTTGGAAATCATCCAGGTGATTAATCTTGGCCAATTTATGCCTTGTGACTTGATAACAGTTTGCCTGTAGCAAATTAGAGGATTAGACAGCAAGATGTGGCAAGCTAATCAAATCCCAAAGTTGCAAGACAGTCTGAAATCATGACTTACTGCCCTCTCAAAACACAAAGGAAGCTGAGAAGACTCTTTTCCAAATGACACTGCTATCAGGCTTCTGTAATTTAGCTGGTACCATTTACTTTTCAAACCTTATCACCATGCATGGGATATATACTCAGTTTTTACTATAAAGAATACAATGTGGTTGGAAGTAAGCATGAATATTGTTGCCATGGTGATTGCTGTGTGATGGATTGCCAATCACCACAGCCATGACTGCCTGGGCTAGTGTTGCTGTGAGGTGAATTGAGTTGAAATGAGGTATGTTTTTGCTCTGAGTTCGACCCAGCTTATTGCGTCGAGGCTAGCCAAAGTAGCCTCTCTTCAACTCTTGAAGTGAGCATGAACTGCCCAGAAACACGGCCCATGTCTCCAACCAATCAAATAATCCTATTAAGTTTGAATATATCTACTTGTCATCATCGCTTTTGTTCACAAACAACTTCTTGAATTCACTAAAGGCCTCTGTTTCCATCAGCTTATCTACTGCCCTTTGAATGAGTGGTCCTGAAATAGTATAATCTGTCTCATCTGCAACTAGATCTGGAGTGAAATGGAGTTGGTCTTGCTTGAAGGAGAACTTGAGGATTTGAAGGGCCTCAAGAACTGTAGGGGAGAGTCTGTTTCATCATTCAGTATGTGTGAGCTTGCTAGACAAAAAAATGTGCTTGGATAGGACAGAGAATGCTTGAGCTGGTAGAACATCCATAGCAATATGAAAAAGTAAAGGATAAATATGCTCTTTTTGCTATGAAAGATGTGATATCAGTGTTATGGCCAACACAAGTACATATAACATACAATACACTTGCTCATAATGCATAACAAATCTCATAACATATATTAGGATTTTGCTATACTTTTTTAAGTGAGCAATTCAGTTTATGAGCAAGTATACTGTACCTCCCAGACACAAACCAGACCAGCTGTTCGCTCTGATGCATTAATTAACAGATCAGCCTGCTCATAACACTGTAGCTCTCATTCTACATCTTGTTGGTCTTCTTTCAGTTCATGTCCTTCAAGTTGAGCACATTCCTACTCATTGGAGTGGTGTCAGTCCAAGTAATAGAGTGCCAGGTCGAGAGAGTCCAATGGACATGGATCTAGAGCGCTGCACACTGACGTTCATGTGTGCACATGGTGAAACATCAAGTGAGTAGTTAACAGTCCTTGGACAGGAGAATGCTGACTGCTAGATAGAAAGGAGGTCACCAGGCCTGGGAGCAAAAAGGTTTTCAGAGACTTAAATAAGCCATTAGAAGTAAGGATTGGGCTGGGATATGAGTTTGTGTTTGCTGGCACCTGGCCAGGTGCCACTATTAGTCCCAAGCCTGAGTACTGATAGCAAGGACCAGAAAAATGGCTTGAAGGTATGCTATATGATTCTGTGTACTGCTGAGAGTTGGTGTTAGGCATACTAACTTAAATACAGAGAGACCCAAAGGCTGTGACCATGAGAAGTGGGCTCCTGCCATCACGTCAGCCCATTAATTTATTGCTGCAGTAGACTGCTTGTTTGGCTCAATAGAATGAGTAACATTTCACAGAGAGTGCTAGAGTCAGTCAATACATAGTAGGATGACGGACAGAGGCCAGTTTATCATGCCAGTAGATACTATATTGATCAAATGATTATCTGCACTAGTTTGACTAACCTCTTGAAGTGAGCGAAGAAGCTTCATTCCCAATTCAGAACTTTCAAACTACGCTGAAGTGCCACTTTTCTGAAGTGAAGTAAATTAATCTCAAATTAAACTCATCTCAACAGCAACACTAGCCTGGGCAGAGTGGACAAGATACTGCATCATCGTAGGTCACACACCACACAAAGGTGAGTGATTGACTCGAGACAATACAATGGCAAAGAGAGATGAGAGTTGATGAAAACAATGTGCTGAGCTTTTTATATCAGAAAGATAGAATTTGATATCCATAGCTTGTTTAACTGAATACCCATTGTCTGAAGACCAGAAAGTAAGTATCTGCATAGTACAATACATTCTGCCAGTGGATCTTTGCATAAAGACATATTGATATTCCCCACTCTACTTCATTGACGAAATAACACATCTTCTCTCTCTTATTACACATAACCCCTATGTCCAGCCAAGCTGATAGCCTTAATGAGCTTGCTTTGCCACTTATTTGAATCTCCTCTAGCTTGGTTAGTTCATGTAGAGTGTTGGTAGTAAATGTTTCTAGCTTGGCATTGGCAGCTTTTCTGATCAGCAAAGTTCCCCCAGGAGGGTCTGCTATGTTATCTGGCAAATAATGGCCTTGCATTTTTTCACTAAGAACATTTGAGCATTGCAGCCAATATCAAAGATAAAGATGATCAAATGATTACCTCATCTCTACTAGGAACAAACTATATCTGTGCCTTGAGAAATCAACCATTGAGATGTTGCCCTCAACTGGTATGATGTTGACTATATGAACCACGTGCATAGCAGCTATAACAACCCACTATTTTCCAACAGCTAAAAGGGTGTCAATCTGAGTTTGTAAAAATCAGAAAAAGCCAGCTTTATTGCTCTGTAAAGGCTTAGAAATGTTAGGATGCTCTAGCTTTATGTGATGGCCACAGTCACTACCCTCTCACTTGATTATGACCTGCTCTCAGGTTTGTTGGGGCTGTCCATGCAGTAATGGAAGAGTGATTGGCCTTGGAGATTTTGTCACTGATGCCACAATTAAATCCAAGTGCTTGATGACCCAAAGCTTGTGTGATGCTTTTTGCATTTCCAATGGAGGGGCCATACAGGTATCATATTCCACAACTGTTGAAGATTATTCACATATTTTTTAACTTGATCCCATGTTTCTAGCCCAGGAATGCTGGTAAGCCTGCAGTTTGTTGCTCAGCACAGTTACTTCTCATTATCTGAAGGACTGACCTAGGATTCACCATCAAGTCAATACCCCCCATATACATGAGTACTTTTCAAAATAATGTCAGTTCTCATTGAGTTTTACCAAGTGCTTTTGGAATTCCTGGAATAACTCAAAGTATACTGCACATTTCTTGTTCTGTTCTAGCCACAACCACATCAATATCTACAACCTGTAGTCTATAAGGCTCAACAGGATACCCATACTATAGAACAATCACCTTCTTATGAATTAGAAGCAGTTTGTAACCTTGTTGCATCTTGAAAACATTTTCAGGGTTTTCTCTATCCTTTCAGGGCTTGGGATCCCAAAATTTTGTTTTCTTGATCAGAGGAACAGTTGTAAGTTGTCCAGTCAACTGCATCTGCTGCCTGTTCATGGCCTTGAACCCAAGCAAGGTCCAGGATAACAAGAACACTGAGTGGTGTGGATGAGTCCATTGGATGAAGCTTGGTGAGGTATAACTAAGGGAGAACCAGCAGGCCACTCTCATGGACTGTCACTGAGACAAATATCCTTTGAGAGGGGGGCTTGTACTGTTATTATGGTTGGTTTTCCCACTCTACAACATAGGTGAGAATATGCAAATGATAAATGAACACTTGAACAACAGCTGTCCTCTCAGATGTCTCAGAAAGGTTGTGACCTTAATGTTTTAAATTTTTGTGACAATAGATCTTGCAGAAACAATCACTGGTTGTTTGGAGTGGACCTGCACAGCAGAAAATATCACAATATGGCTGGCTGGCCTACAAGCATGAATATCAGTGCAATATTGGACATGATTCCATCAAATCATTCTATTCTTTGTCAAAGAACAGAACAGTCATGCTGTCCAATCGCTGCACCATAGATATCACCCACCTCCTTTGCCCTAGCTCCTCCCCTGTGGGTCCATTCCTTTGGCCATGTGATGTGTGAAATTGAAACTAGAGTCAGCACTGCCAACAAGAGACCTTGCTAGGCCGAGATGGAGATCAATCTGAGAGTAAAGTTGGTGATGTTATAGTTACTCGGTGCAACCATTGGCACTGGGGCACCTTCAACAGAAGAAGCTATGTGGATTAGGCTGCATGCCTTTCCAGAACTTTTTGTTGGTATCACAGTCCTGCAAGTGCTCAACCACAAGTAGAATTTGTTCAAACAGCAACCACATTAAGAGGGAATGTTATCTCGCATGAAGCTATAGTTCAAAATTAGACAGTGAAAGGGCTATAGTCTGTTTCATGGCTAGGTGTATGTTAAGGAGTCGCTATCTCTGTAGTTAACCTGTCTCATGGCTTATTATCACCAACAAGGGAAATTGTTTCCAAGGCTAAAACGATGCATATTTTGTGCTGATATGTATTGATGTCTTGTTACACATGTAGCAAGTTGGCAGACAAATCCAGGTAAAACATAACCTTTTCTTGAGCAAGGTAATCAATTCAAGAGTGTCGAGTTTGTCTGTCCACAACTACCATGGTGGCACCTGCAAGTGTCAAGACTTATTCTTAATTTTGAAACACTAAGCTGAAAAACAGAAGTAGGCTCAAGGGAAGATAAGTGAGGAGAATGAAATGAAAACCTCAGAAATGAAAATAGGACCTTCACCCCTCTCTCTGATACTCCAAAATCACATATAACAGCTGCAACATGATGCCTTCTAACGCAGATATCCTATCTTCAAAATGTAGCTTCTGACTGCATAACTCACAGGCTTGATTTAAATTTGAAGACAGTGGGCTCGTGGGAGGTTGATCATTGGTGTGAAGCCCAGGGCGATATTATGATGGTGAGTGGCTGACTTTCGGAGTCCTTTTCAAAGGTGGTCACAGCCAAGGACAGGGAGGGGGACCTGGGATCTGAGAGCTTTTGGAAACTGAAGAGTCTTTCTTGTTAAGCTGTAGGCAAGTGTGGCCATCATGGCCCTGGCATTTCCATCCACAGACTTTGCATAGCTCTGGATCACCAGCACCCAGATACATAGATTCAGGCTGATGGGGCAGCTATGGATGTTTCCTTTTGGAGGTTGAGCAGCCTTGGAGCCTGTCTGTGCTTGTATGCTCTACACCTGCTGTCCATTTTGAAGGAAGAGCATTCCTCATTGATGGTGGTCATATCGAAGTCGGGCTGGCCTTCAACTGTGTTGGTTATTCCAATCACTTCACTATGAGGCTTGTATGAGATCCCTCTCGATCCCTGGTATCCTTTTTTTTTCTGAAGTCAGGCCATAGGGAGGGGAGTCAACTCTCTTGGCTTTAGAGGGCAGCCATCTGTGTTTGTTTGGACCTTGCTTAGCCAAGGAAGATGGGGGTCAATACTGGTATCTCCATTAGCAATGGTAGTGAAGTTTAGAAAGGGTCCAGTGGGGTGGCTCAGATGTGCATCGAGGGAGCCTCAAGGTTCCAACACATGAGCTTTGGACTATGTGTCATGTGGTCAGTAGATAATCTTCATAATGTTGGGTGCGAGCTCTACTTACTAGTTGAACATGGAGAGCCTTCATCAATTCAGCGAGTTGCAACAACCCCTCAACCATGTCTTCAACCTGAGGCAAGGACTGTATCCCATTCAATATGAGCTGCACATGGGTGCAGATTGCATTGAGCACCTGCTGTGAGTGTTGCTCTGCAGTTTTGAGTCATGTTTGTGGTGACATTATATAGGTGTTACCAAGTGAGTAGGAGTGGCTCTACACTGTCAGCTTCAAGCATCATGATTGAGCTGGATGGATTCAAATGGCTGTGCATAATTGAAACACCATCATGGAAACCACAGTAAGAGTGTCATCATTAAATTCAAAGGCTGAGCTTATTTCTGAGTCCATCATTCTGTGTTCTCGCTGGATGTTGCTGCAACTGCATCTATTGGGCTCGAAGGTAGCCAACTTGTAAAGGCCTCTGCTGTCATCAGCCTGTTTGCTATATCACCCTTTGAGTAGCATCTCGTCACTGCTGTGGTTGAACTCAGTTCCCTCTACACCACTGGTCTCGACACAATGCTAGTAGCACAAGTCATCATCGCCATGTTCTCATATGTGAATGGTGAGTATGTGTCATCTTCATGCTGTTATCAGTGTCAGCGATTAGAATGATCATGCATGTCATGGGCATATGAGAGCCTGTGGGACAATATGTCCAAACCACTTATTTCTCATTCATTGCAGTTGGTGCCAGCCATGGTCATGGCTGTGATATAACCTGATATTTTATGGCCGTTGTAAGAAAGATAAAAGGTGTGAGGGGTGAAAGGTGGGTGCGAGTAAGACTCGACCCAAGGGGTTCCTGGTAAGGTTAGTGAGTGAGAAGGGGTAGCTATGATAGACCTTGGTATGTGTGGATGAATCCAGACGATTCCAGACTCGAGAGGAAAGTGGACCAGAGTGTCCAGAGTGCGAGAAACCGGATTGCAGAGTTTCCGGTAGCGCGGGAAGACCGGATAGAGGGTGTCCGGTGTAATTCGGAGCGCGGGAAAACCGGATAAAAGACCGGATACGAAGCAGATAGTGAGAGACGAGAACGAAGACAGATGAAGATGGTGAACTGAGCACCCCAATGACTACACGATAGAGCCAAACGAAGGGTACGTTGAATGGCGGGACAAAAACCAATCAAACTCAGCTGGTATTCAGTATCCTAAGTACAA